>LQRL01155284.1:17156-37317 GCA_001703475.1 Hydroides elegans
AAAGTCAATTAATTGTAATGGACCACAATATTTGCGCGATTTGCTGGTTTTTTATACACCTGATAGAAATCTCAGGTCAAAAGACGCTCAATTGTTAATCGAACCAAAGTATAAACTAGAAAGGTGCGGGCGCCGAGCTTTCTCTCGATGCGGTCCAAAAGTTTGGAACTCACTTCCAATTACTGTGCGAACATGTAAAAATGTCGATGATTTTAAACGAAAACTTAAAACATTTCTTTTTAGTAAAAGTTATCCTTAAATATGTTAACATTAATCATAGTATCTATGATTACTATTATAATTTACTGTTATCTTAGCTTATGAATGTTAGGCATGCGCTTGGATAGTTTACTTACAACGCGCAATATAAATAAAAACATGTATGTATGTATGTATATTTGATATGGATCTATGAATCGCATCGACGGCTTCACTCTTGCACTGACGATAATTACGGTAGATATGCTACTTATCAGATGTAGGAATATTTCTCCAGCATGCATACGTGTGAAGTACCTGTAAATTAGAGACACATACTGTTTAGCAAAATTCAGTTCTGTAAAAGTAACAAGAAGTATCAAGAAGGTACAAGAAGGATCAAGAAGTAAAAAAAAGAAGGAACAAGAAGGATTAAGAAAATACATAAAGTATCAAGAAGGATCAATAAGAAGAAAGACGCGTGAACAACCCATTAGTACAAGCATGCGAAGTTTAATGCATATTCAATTTCAGCCGAATTCGGTCAAAATCATCAAAATGAACCTGTATGCTTTTCCTTGCTTGTACTCATTAACCAGTCTATTGCAGAGGTTCTGAGAACATTTTTTTTCAAAGTATTTCGTCATATCACAGAAATACATGCTTGGCCAAAATCGTTTTCCTACGTCTTCTTTTATCCAATCTTCCTTTAGCATTAACGGATCTGGGACAGCTGAACCATGTACAAGTAATTTTATTTGTAATCATGCAGGTTGGATCAAAGATTGTGCTCCCAATCATTGTCCTCAAAAGAGCCATTCTCTCACGTTATAAATGCCTTAAATTAAATGATCATGGATGTGAAATGAATTTCACACATCCTTGCCATTTTCCAACTTTGAAATAACCCAATTGTTTTTTTTAATGTTTTGAAAATGTTTTGATAAAAACTGACTATACATTATATTGAAACAAATAACAAAATGGATGTTCACCTTGCCGCTAATTCATCGAACGTTCCCTCAATAGATTGTTTGAGAATTGATAGAAAGGATTTCAAAGCCATAGAAGTCCACAATTTGTAATCAGCCAACGTCATTTTTATAATATCATCTGCCAAATTTCCTTTGATTTCGTAATTACAATTTTAGAATCTTTGACCGCAGTTTGACAGCTCTTTGTTTACCATCTTTGCAACCTTGACATTCAAGACCACCTATATCCTTCAAATTGGTTGGCCGAACCACATCAACTATATCCTTGTGTTTGCAAGTTTCCTATTGAACTATGGAATATCAAAGGCAGATATGGAATGATACCTTGCTGAGGGACCTCAATGTTCCAGAAAACTGATGATGCTACGCGTGCCGCAAGAATGCACATTCATTTGACGGTACTACGTGGACGAACCACGACAGCACAGCAGTGAGCAGTATCAGTAATGGGTGAACCAGATAATCCCGCCCTGCCACTGCTCCTGTTTCAGAGCAATGCTGATGATGATGATGATGATGATGATGATGATGATGATGATGATGATGATGATGATGATGATGATGATGATGATGATGATGATGATGATGAAATTGAACACTATGCTTTTGTAAGCTTTGTCCTTTGTGCACATATAAGTAAATTATCCTCCTTACTCGTAGAGTCTTAAAAAACACTTGTAGTATCACGAATGTCTTAGTTTCACATATAAATTCTTAAAATTATCACTTTTTATTCACACATTTTCACCATTCCTTTCTATCCTGAGCTAGTAGCATCGCACTTTGTATTTCTGTACATTTTTTTCCAGTTGATTCAGGATTGATTTGAGCAGAGTTAGTCTCTGGCCGTCAACGGTTTCTTGTGTGTTTTTCTCAGACCCTTGTAGAGTGCTTTTGTGGTCGGTGCTGAATCTGGTAGTATGTATATATGGTCAAACACTCCAAAGCCTCGAGTTGCGATAGTTTTTGACCACGGTTTTTGACCAGCTCTTTCGTAGAGCAGTTCGCTTGTAATCCAGTTGTTATTAGGGTCCCAACGGATGTTTAGGATTCTGCAAAGGAGATGTCTCTGGAACGCGTCGATTTATCTATTATCTTTAGCGTATCTGTAAGAGTCCATAATTTACAGATATATAAGAAAATGCTAGATAACAATGCGTTGAATATTCTGATTTTAGTTTCTACTTCTACATGTTTGTTAGTAAATATGGGTTTTAGTTTGGAGTAAGCGCTGTTGGTGGGTTTGTGCCTTTTCTTTGTCTTCAATTGTACCAAGGAGACTACCGACATATTTACACTCTTCCATCGTTTGTCACCACTCTTTTAAATGCGATATCTTTCAGTTGATTGATTCATATGTAGGTTTCCCTGTTTCAGTTTTTCAATGATATTTGTTTTTCTATATTGTCTAATACATGTTAGGAAGTAGATGCCCAGTCTATGTCATCAGCGTATTGTTGATCTAATGTAAATAAAGGGTCTTCGTAATTCGAGTAGTCATGATCTTCTAAATGATGTGGCAACGGGTGTTTTTCCATATTATCTTTGATTATTTGCAGTTCACTGTGTATTTTCTGTTGTTCTTTATCTGTTTTCGGTTTTATGGCTAGAAGTCCTTCAAATGTACTGAGTATTTCTCTATCTCTATTTTTCAGTCTTTCAGCTAGGTATTCAATGAAAAATAGTGCAGTTGCCCCATCACCTTGGGGTGATCCTATATTTGTTTTAAACGCACTTCCTAGTTGATTTTCGAGTTTTACACATAATTCTACACTTTCTAACAATAATGCAATTAGAAGGATTTTGTCTTTGCTACGCATTTTCATTATATTTTCAATTAGTATGTATATTTTTAAGGTGTCAAAAGCTTTGCTCATATCAAGCACAAGCAGGTTTGTTTCGTAGCCGATTGATACTGCCTTTTCCGCAAGGACTTTAAACGTAAAAACTAGCTTTGTTGTACTTCTATTGCTTGTATATGTAGTTTGTGTATTTGGATCAATATGTTCACATAGTCCTCCTGATATTCTTTTTAAAAGGCATACTGCTAGAATGTTTGTGTTGACAGGAGGAAGACTGATCGTAGATTTTCTGGTGGTCCTTTTGGGTTTCCTGTTTTTTGTATAGGTGCTAAATGGCCGGTTTTTATTTCTTTGTGATATCTCCGGTTTCTACTAAATTATTTAATAAAACTGTTATTTCTTCTAATATTTCACTAGTTGCATATTTTTAAAGTTCAGCACGTAGATTGTCACATCCACTACTTTTATTAGAGAGTTTGGGCAAAAAATGCTGTTTCGGGATGACTGTGTTTCGGTTAGCAGATTTGAATCATAACCCAATTTATTATGTCTATAACTTGAGTTATTCAGTAAAATTATTATGCCTAACATTTGGCAAAATTAATTAACTGAATTTATGATTAGTTTGAGCGTATGTTTTTATTATGTTAAGCATTTTTAGTGGTAGGATTCATCGGGTAAAGATTAAAAAATACATATGAAAACACCGTCATCCCGGTGTGACATTTTTTGCCCAAACTCTCTATTATTTTTCAATGATTTTATAGCTGTTTCTATTTTTTCTCGAACATCTAGATTTTATAGCTGTTTCTATTTTTTTTTCTCGAACATCTAGTTTACATGGTTGAACATTGAGACACTCTTTTGAAGGGCATCCCACGACACATTTATCAAAAAGTGGTTAAATCACATTAAAAACAACTTTAAAATTACGATCAGCAACAATAAAATGTTTTTTTTTTAACATTTTTTTTATGTGTTCCTTTTGGCCAAGCCAACTGGAAATTTTTCCTTTAATAGCCAGCTTGAAACAGAAAAGAAACACCTTTTCTGAAAATTGAAATGTTTGATATATTATAAGTATCTATTTTATAATAAAAATAACAGTTAATCATACAATTGCAAGCAAGTTTAATCAATATCACAACAATAATTTCCATTATTTATTACGAAAATCAAGTAACTATTTCAAAAAAGGTGTTCCTCCAAAGGCTCAAATCTCCAAGCTAGAACGAATTTTCTCAAAATTTCAAAGTCAGCTGGAATTTGGCGTGGAACACCTTTTGTGGCGAACAGCTCGTGAGGTGCTCCGTTCTTTTTCTTCACTGCTATAGAATGGTTTACTAGAATGTTCTGTTATATTTTTTGTTGTGTATTTCCTGCTATATTTCCTTGTTTGTCTTTCACAATTATGTTTTCTCCTGATGTTTTGTGGATAAGTTGTATAACTTTAAACATGCGTCTACCGTCATTTTTAGATTGGTCTATATCTTTGTTAAAACAAATCAGAGGTAGGGATGTGAGTTACCACTGAAACTTGAAAATTATGACCTTGATAACAACTGGATCTATTTTATGAAATATTATTGCTTTCTCGCTCAAAATCTTTATTTTCCGAAAACTATTTATATAATTTGCTAGATTATATATGTCTCATATGCATGAAAACATGATTTTGTACTTATTTTTTTCGATGGAAATTTACAAACATAGTTTTGATAGTTAGAATTGGTACTATCTTCTGCATGCCCTACTTCCGGGAGCCTCATCACACAATTTATGTTATGTTATTCAAAACAAATCGTTTTGTACATGTAAATCATAAATCCATGGTTGTGGTTAAGTCGATCTAAATAATATCGATGCCAACATAATCCAAACGCGATCATCTGTAAGATTTTTCAATTTTAATACCAATCCGACCAGCCTATATCGTGAAAATTGCAAATGTTTTCATGTGTTTCTTTTGATTTGTGCAAGTGTCGAAACTTTTATTTCGTCATTCCTTCTTTTTTATGCTATATTTTTTGGAAACCATGCATCCATATTCTCATGTCAATTATTTTTGATAAGTCAAATTAGGTTCAGTGTTTATATACTCGATCGAAACTTAAATAACGGATCGTAAATATAACATTCTATCAGATGACCACGCCTCCTTCACTCTTCTGGATTACCAGTCATAGGCGTGTTGTACAATCGAAATAAGTCGCGTAAATATACCTCACGTATTGAATATCAATATTTCCATAATTGTTATTATAATGTCATTTGGATATTTTAGTAAATACGAGTCGCCGGGCCAACCATTTCCATATCCAGTCAAAAATACACATAGTTGTCCTTGTAAAGCGATGGGCTCGGCAGATATGCCATTCGATACAATAATATGGCGACATTCATCAAACCAAAAAAGTCCAATTTTACTATATGCCATTCGATACAATAATATGGCGACATTCATCAAACCAAAAAAGTCCAATTTTACTACAAAGACACAAGATACTTATGTTCTCAAAGTGTTTGTATGTACGAAACACTTGTTAGGCCCCAACCCAAAAGGTCGGGGGCCTATAGGTTTGGGGTGTCCGTCTGTCCGTCATACTTTTTTGTACGGGCTAGAACTTTTGAACGGAAGGTCATAGAGACTTGGTTATAGGCTCAAATGAAAGGTCTTGGTCCGTAGATGTGCCTTTTGACCATTTCGGTCAAAAACACCCGACCGGAAGTTGTCAAATTGGCCAAAATAGCCAAAAATAACGGTTTTTCATGACTTGAGCTTGCACGGGCTAGAACTTTTGAACGGAAGGTCATAGAGACTTGGTTTTAGGCTCAAATGAAAGGTCTTGGTCCGTAGATGTGCCTTTTGGCCATTTCGGTCAAAAACACGCGACCGGAAGTGGTCAAATTGGCCAAAATTACCCAAAATATCGGTTTTTCAAGACTTGAGCTTGTACGGGCTAGAACTTTTGAACGGAAGGTCAAAGAGACTTGGTTATAGGCTCAAATTAAATGTCTTGGTTCGTAGATGTGCCTTTTGACCATTTCGGTCAAAAACACACGACCGGAAGGTGTCAAATTGGCCAAAATAGCCAAAACTAGCGGTTTTTCAAGACTTGAGCTTGTACGGGCTAGAACTTTTGAACGGAAGGTCATAGAGACTTCTGAAATACTCGAAAACGACTTTGGGGGCGTTGGGGCCTGTTCGTGTTCACTGAATACTTGTTTTATAAGAGACCGAGTAAAATATTTGTCATGGATATGCAATTCGGTGCATAAATTTGTAACGTTGAATTAGTTGAAATTGTTGATTTCTAATAAACCTTGACATCTCGAAATATTTCATACAGTAATATAATATAAAAGTAGCGATTCCAGACATTTTCTAAAATGTTGTGTAATTATGTCATATTTGGCATCGATGGAAAGACAAAATCCTAACAAGAACATGACTGTTTTTATTTTTGTGCTGCGACTAATATTAACGAAATAATTTGTGTTTTAAAATGGAAATTCGATAAAATGGTTCTGACGCAGGACAAATTTCCTCTGAAAATGTATATTTTTCATAATTCTAAGGAATTCATGTGGTGAATGTATATCAAAATGCAATAATTGAATAATCAACTAAACATGTCAACCTAATTTACAATTTGTTATTTTTTACGACTCCATTCAACGAAGATATCACCGAAAATTCAAATTTAAGTCATTTTGGCCTTTCCTAGAATCCTCAATTATCGCCCATAAAATGTCAACAAAAGAGGGCGATATTTGCTGAAAATCGGCTGGCGCGCAAAAGCGCGAGGGTGTGTAACTAAACAAATTATACCATCTGAAAGCTCTTTTGGAGATGCATCTTTTGTACCTATGCCGAAAAGCGCCCACCCTTTCATTTTTGTGTAATTAAACATTGAAGTAGACGAACTTCAACATAAAATATTATCCTTAAAAGAATAATATTTATTTTTTTAGACATATCTTTTTAAATTTTGAACTTTAATTGAATTGAAATCATATCATAATTACTCGTCAAACAAAGGAATCACTCAATTATCCATTTTCAAAATCTGACAAAAATGCATAATTTGGCATCCGTTTATTCGTCTTTGTCACTTTTACAAAAATGACAAAATTTGTTCATCAAAAGCATCTTTATAAAACCATTTCGAAAATTAAAAAGTAAAATAAACCAAACATTGAAGTTTGAATTTACAGCCCAATGAAGATTAATCTTATAAATTGCAATATAAATATGAGTTTTAGATTGATTTAGATTTCATAAATTACATATAGTCAGAATGTAATGACCAAAAAGACGATTGGTCTGGAATCGCTAATAAAAGCATGCTGCATTCCACAAACCTATAAAGATGAGATTTTTCATGGATGCAGCATTTTTCTATGTAAAATGTCTTCTTTCTATAGTATTAACTATGTTTAAATATGATTTCAAATCTTCTATTCTCTATGCTGTTTGTACGTATACACTTGAATTGAATGTCCTAATCATGATTTGTCAAGAAGAGTTATCATATGTGTTTTCTATATTCAGGCTTTGAGGAAAACAGACATCCTGACAATATGGTTGAGTAAATATTTTTGGCAAAGGGATCCCCAACCAGGAGGGGCAGCAATATCCCTAAAACGCCAAATGATAACATCCTGGCTGTATGTGATTTGGAGTGAAGAAGACCCCGTCTTATCTTTCTTCACATGAAATTTACAAACTGGTGCTTTTATTTGACATATCGTCTATTGAAATAAGTACATATCATAAAGAGATCTGACTCTTTTTAAGCAGTTATCGATTGCGAATTTTTCAAGGACAAGAACTGTTTTCGGAATATAACCGAGGACTTTTGGAACAATTATGACAGTTTATGACTTATAGCTATTGGTAATTCAACGAGATTATAGCAGTGGAAGTCGCCTAGAAGTGTTAAAGTGTTCGAGTGCTGGGGTAGAAGAAAGACATTATTATGTATTGTACCAATAGACTACATCGCCCGATTCTTACATGAGGTTTACTTGTGACAGCACGTTGCCACTGACAATGGCCGTGCCTCAATCGGCTTCGGCAGTAGAAGCATGGCTAGGACAACAACTTGAAATGCGAGGTAATCATTTAACATCTTGTAGTTTTATATCACTGTATAGCATTCAGTCTAATTAAATTACCTTGTTTGTGTAAAAAAAATATCCACCTTTTTTGAATGTTAAATTACATTTTCAACCATTATAATATGGACCCGTATAAACATACCAAACAAAAAATATATTTCGTATACAATCGTTAAAGTATAGCCCGGTAAAGTGCCAACAATTGAAATTGATCGTAATGATTGTTGAAATGAATACATAGTTACCTAACCTTACATGATTAGATAAAAACTGTTGAACTTACTAAGACTCTTGTAGAATTTGTTTTATAATAATACACCTACGTTTTATCCATGTTACAGGTATCGATGCCTTGATCTACTCGCGCTACATCCTTAACCTGCTCCAGCAGGATGAGCCCGACCCGATCCCACTCAGTCCTCCCGCCTACCCTTCCGCTGCCCGCCGTTATTCCCTTACTGATTGCGCTGCTGTCGCTGGAGCCAAAAGCAAAAATAGATCGAGAAAGGTTAGTGGGCATGTTCAAAATTACTGTTAGAGTCTATTCATTTAGTCCATTTTTTCGTATGAAAACATATTTTTGGTCTAATGTCGAAATCGCAATACTTGCTTTCTCTGTATATCTATGGAATATTTAGGGAACGATTAATGAAACGCTATAATCCTTATTAAAATGACACATTATTTTACAGGTCGAACAGCGTCGATCTTGTGACTTTGACTTGGATGAACAGAGGAAGATGGCGGCAATTAAGTGCCTGCTCTCTGCGACGGACGAGGTAAATTGTTTTTTTTTTTCAAAGTTACTGTATTTCAATCACTCATATGAATCATGAATAAAATGAACATATTACTCTTCTTAAATCCGTTGTGGAAGTCTCGTTATGTTTTGAGAGCTATCGTTCATGATGTTTGAAATTCGTTTCTTTAGCATCAAAGTAAACTCTTTTGCCTTATTTCAGACTTCTGGTATCGAGTCCTTTGTAGACGAGTTGTACATGAAACTAAAGGAGGCGGAAACTGCGAAAGGTATGCTTAATTGTGTTCTTTGAAATTAAGATTTGATGGGTGTAGCTCAAAATGAAACACATAACAGCACATAAAATCATGTGAAGCTATTGATAATGTTATTGCAAAAAAAAAGTATACATATTTTGTGAGTTATTTACATAATATAAATATTAAATTAAATAACTTTTTTTTTTTTGCAGTCACTCGAGGTGAACTTGGGGGCTCTGCTCCTGCATCGACTTCGGATTCCCCGACCGAGCCAGACACTCCACAAGACCCAGCTCAGCGGTAACACTTTTATGACAATAATGATCCAATGATTTGAGATTTTGAATAACGCTAAAATTGTTTATAAAGCATCTTCAAAATTTATATATGAGCGATAACGATGTCTCAGCCTTCTTTCCAGAATCCTGCTAGTTTAAGAATTTTTTTAAATGATAGATAATCAAATATGGTATCTCAGCTATGTTAACAAAATCGAATAAGTAAATTAGACTGTTTATATATTCTTACCACTTTTCCTTTTTATATCGAACATAACCAAAGTATAAGCCTTGTTCGACTTGTATAATATTTCTATATTAACATATTGCAACCAGATACTACGCTGCGTTCCCCGCCCTGAGTGACCGCTGCAGTAGCCTGACGCCGACCGTGGGCGCCTCGGGTGATAAGATGTGGGCAAAAGTGGCACGCACTTCCAAGACGGATCAAAGCGATAGCACGGATAGCGAGGACAAAACACAGTCCCCTGCTTCAAGAGGTATGATTGTGTCTTAGATATAACTATATAATATCTGAAATGTTGAAAAGACACAATTCAGTGTCGTTTTTTTCTCCCATTCTAAGTGATTTACTTGAGTCCCAATAAAATAAGTGTCAACATAAGTTTGCTAGTAGTAACAAGCATGTTATCTAGATATTTTATTGATAAAATTCAAATGCATTATACATTCATATACTTTGACAAAATTATTTGTTTGAAATACAATTACAAATATAATGAAAAGTATTTTATAGTTGCGTTGTATATTTTAATAGATTTCTTTTGTATTCGATTTTACAGAAGGTACACCTGAAACTGGATCGTCGAAAAGGGCTAAGAGCAAGAAGGAGAAGGACCTGTATAACTTAGCAAGCAAATACACTGGTCGGTTCTCGCCACGCTCGCCGGGCTCTGGCAACTCGTCGCCAAAAACACAGAAAGACAGGTGAATTTTAAATGAAGAAAATGAAGTGGGTTCGATGAATTCAATCATTAACCATTTCTTCACTGAAAATTATGATTGAAAGATCCGTTATTCACCATTAAAACAAGCTTGTACAATCAATATACCGAGGGAATTGTAAACAAGAAAAAAGCAAGCTATTTAAATAAATTATAATATAGTAAATTTTAAGGTTACATGTTCTATGTTTGTTGATTCACTAAGTATATTTAACTCTCTTATCCACAGGCAACTGAAGAAGACACCTCCCCACATGCACTCTGCTCGCCACATGCTCCCCGGAGTCGAATCTCCAAAGTTCAGGATGTACACGTTCAAAGGCAAAAGTATCGATCACATCAAGGGAAAGTCGCTTTTCCAAGATGTCGAGGGTGACATTGGTCCTCCCGCAATTTCTGCCACTAGCAAATCGACTAAAACCACTACCACCGTATTTGAGAATCCCCGCCTAGAAGAAAGCAGTGCTGCTGCAGATGTGTCATCTGATATGGCTGACGGTGCTTCATGTGGACCGAAGGTTCCTAATCCTCCACCGTTTGTTTTACCCGAGATGAAATCCCCCGGATCCATGACGAAGGAAATGGTGGATAAGGATAAGAAACGCAAGCCGTTATATCTGCGCCGGAGCTCGATTGATCATGGTAAAGTTACAACAAAAGAGCATGTAGTCGTCCCTATTGACACCGATTCCCAGGATTGCCAGAAAATGGATTCAGTGTCTGATGAACAGACAACTTTAGTCGAGGATGTGTGGATGGGTAAGCAGTGCGTGGAACATATGTTTCCGCAGCCAGATGCCAGTCGACCCCGTTTGTACGAGCGCAATGTCAAGGTCGGTGAAGAAGGCTCGGACGGTGTGCTTAAAGCGGTGGCAGAGAATGCCATAGAATCTGAAAAGAATGGCAATCCACTACTTGGTGACTGCCCTATGGAAGCAACAGCTCAAATAAGCGAATCGAAACTAGTTGCTATGGAAACATACCCTGACAGCCTGGTATCCTCAGGAGACATTGACGATCTTGTACGCGATCTGTTTGGTTACCAGGAAGCTCCTCCCACGTTTGATGTGTCTACAAATCACGTGACGGAAGAGCCTTGGATGTCCGAACACGCGATTGAAGCTGTTAATCTCGTCCACCATGGATCGTCCGATCAAGGTGGGAAACGGCTGTTTGCTATTGGGAAACCGTCAGATGAGTCTGTGGTCAAGAGCGCAAGTCAGGATCAGCTTTCTGATTGGTTCAATGAGAGCTTTGATATGCAGCCTCCGCAACAGAGTGCTGACACAGAAAAGGAAAATACGGAAAGTGCGGTAGATGTGTCCCAAATTGACATTGATGTTGCAACGGTGGAAAGCAAAGTTGGCAATTCTATACACGAATGCGATCAGAACCCGCCAAAATCAGATGAAAATGCTGCTTTTGACATGCCTCAATCGTATGAAACCGCTGAGAAAAATCACCCTAATGCCAACTCTGGTGAAAATGCTGCCAGCCGCGAGGATACTAAGGAAGAACACGATACGTTTGATCCTGTTGTTATTCCTCATCGTGAAATGGAATACGAAAAGGTTGAGCCCGATGTTATTTCTCGCCGACAGGAGATCGAGCATCGTCAGATGGAAGTAGCTGATTTTGATGAACAATCGGATGAATCAAAATTTCTGAAAATGTCTGCAGTAGACTCATCTGCGTCGATCGAAATGCTGTCCGAATTCAAGTATGTTGAGACACCACAAGCTGATAACAATAATGCAATGAAAGAGTTGGTATTCAAGGACGAATCTCCAGATGTGTCTTTTGTGAATGTGGAAGCTAACAAAAGTCTGCATGCGACAAAACATGGTCTCGAAAATGTTATGTTTGATTCATCGACCAGTTTATCCACAGCTGCCATTGAAGTCCCTCCGAACACGCCTGTCAATCTACAGGATTTCTCACCGGCTGCCTTTGGATCGCAGCCCAATAGCAACCACGATATCCTTGGTTTGTCCAATCTGATTCAGCTGGCCGAACAAATCAAATCGCTTTCTCAAGATGACAGCGATATCGACCAAGTCGGAGCAGCTTTCTTCAGCCAGGAGGCACCATCGTGTGCCGAGAATCCGGTTGTTGCTACGGGTGACGAGCTGAGTGGTATGGTCGCATGGGAGTCTCTTGAGAGCATTGTGGATGATGATGTAGGTGGGAGCTACATGTCGCCGGGTGAGATTGCTTATCCCATTGCTGCAGCGATCGACCCGTTACGAGGTCAAGATGGTCAGGCCGCGAAATCGTCGTCACCGGATATCGTGCATAGCTTCATGCAGCTGTTTGATTCGCCTTCTTCCTCACTGTCGAGAAATACTAGTTCATCGTCTTTTGATGATATGTTCAGCGATATCCCTACGCCACTTAGTTCGGAAGAGGATGAGAGTGTTGCGAGTAGCAATGTATTCAGTCGATGGCAATCAAAGTCGAGAGAAACCAGCAAAGAACCAGTTTCTAAAAACGGAAAAGATGTTGCGGAAACAGCTAATAGCTTGATCAGTGGCGACGGAAATAGTGATGTGATCGATGATAAAACAGAAGAAAATGAAGTGCCCATTGGAAGCTCAGAAACAGGTGGCACGGTTAGTCCAGAGATGTTAGCTGTTCAATTAGGTTACACAGAGATGCTCAAGAAAATCGAGGCGAAGAAATCGGGGGAATCAGAAAGCACAAAGCAATGCAAACAAGTAAACCAGGAAACAAATGCAAATCAAAATCTCAATACCACCACCACCTCGTTTGCTAGTCTGAGCACAAACAACCAGGATCAAAATCTCGCCGCCGTGTCAAAAGACAATGTCATTGATTCCATCCATACATCTACCACCTCACCAGTTACTCTCAAAGCCTGCTCCTTTGATGATAGCATCCTGGTTCCTTCAGCCATGTTAAATTCTGTCATGGCCAAGAGGCTTAAACGCAGTGCCAGTTGTGATATTGAAGGCCAATCTCGTTTGCAAGTGTGGTGGGAACTCGCGGGAAAGTCGAGAAAACTGTGGAGTGGTCTGGGTGGATCCACGGGTATTTTGACGGGCGAACTCAAAGATCTCCTATGGCAAGAACGCGCTGCTAATCTGTGGAAAATGAAGAGCGATGGTGTCTTAGAGGGTATCGTCCTAGCCAAGGGATCCCCAGATCTAGTTAATGAAGGCGTTAACGGTGTGCATAAAACGTCGCCCTTAGGTAATAATGGGGTTGTGATCACGACTCCTCCCGGTTCATATGCAGGGGTGTTGCAGCCGTCTCCGTTAAGGGAGTATTTCTCACCTCAAGTCCAGCGCGGTGGAGAATCGCGAATCTGGGATGTCAACGTACCCGGACAATTAGACCTTTCCGGTTCATTTGATAATAACACGTTTAATTTGACCCCTGCATCGGTGACCCAGATCCTAGGCCAGTTAACCTATGCGGCATCGTATGGTATCCATATGACCTTTATTGAAGGCGGTTTATATGGCAAAGAATGGAAGGAGTTGTTGGATTCGAGCTCTGATATGGGTCGACCCTCTTCATCCGTATCCGATAGACAAAGTGAAACATCATCGGTCAAGTTACCGACCGAAAAATATTGGGGAAGCAGTAGTGACTATGCGCAATCGGATGATGATGAAATGTCTATCTCTTCGAGTAGTTGTATCACAAATACGACGGATATCCTTCCGTCGGAAAACTCGGCTTTTGCCGAATTCTCACGAAGTTGTTCCGACGATGAAGGTGAGGGGGGACCATCTCAAAATTATGGTCGCGGTTTGCATCAAGTGCAGAGTGAACCCATTATATCGCCCATGAAACATTGTACCCAAGGCCTTGAAGCCACATATCGCCTGATTCAAGTGAAACATCTATATAAATCGGACACAAGTATTTTGCGGCAGCTTGGTTTGGCGTCGGGAAATGACGACGAGGAATTGCAACAAACGGACACGGTTGAGTTCTCGCCGGATCGCCATTTTCGACCAATCAGCACGCTGCTTGCATCGTGTCAGGCCCAAGGTCACGTGAGCCCGGCGGAGACCGTGAGCGATACGGTAAGTGAATAAATCTGTTCCAAATGATAGAAACGATGAATACATTTGAACAATTAATAAGAGAAAATGTTTGAACTAGTCTATTAAGAAAATATTAGATTCCGAATTACTTACATGATAAGTAACGGATTTGTAGATAAAAAGGCAAATACATTTGTATAATGAAAAGTAACTTTTGAATTGTTCGAAAATTTCGTTTGCTTTGATAAGATAAAACGAGAAATGTTATATAATAAGCATGTTGTAGTTTAATGCTAAACTTCTAGATAAGATCCTTAATGGTCACGCCCAATGATTACAAAACAAAGCTCTATATATTACAGGTGACGGTGGTTCCAGAGGACGTTTACAATACGGAAAAGGAGAGCTTGGATGGCAGCTGGAACGGCAGCTACAAATCCAGCAGTTTCCTCCGCTCCAGCAGCTACCAGCTGTATATGGAGCAAGGTCAGCTACTTGAAGAGTCACATACAGGTAGTTGTCTATGTCTGAGAACAAAAGGTTTCGATTTCATATGTTATATGTTGCTAGAAAATAATTTATTTCTCAATTAATTTCTCACTGTTTCAAACCAATAAGATTTTCACAATATTTTCTTTTCTCGGCCAAATTTAACAGATATCCCATATTTACAAGGCAAACCGTTAGAAGAAGTTATTAAGCACAACGACCAAAGCGATTACATGAACATTTACTTGAAACCTTTCATTCATTAAACAATTCTATAATAAATCAAACATTTATCAAACCATGTTAAATTTACGTTTACCGGTACTTATCTCCGTCCGCTTCCTCTCAACTCTTAACAGGAGAAAATGAGCCATTTGTGCCGAGTTTCCGCGTCGAGAAGAAATACGAGAAGTTCGCACAAACGGGCGATGATAGTCCTTCGCCACCCCCTGCCATTGAGAATGAGACTGAAAAAAGCAATGAGCATACATGCGAGAGTAGCCTCACAGAGCGTCTGCTCACCGACATGAAAAAGGTGAGAGCACATTTTTCCTCGAGAGGACGCAACGTTATGTTTAAAATAGTAGGTCTATACATATTCTTTTCAAGGCGTTATGTTTTAACATACAAAACATTTCCAAACAAGTACCTATATATTTTTACACCATCGTTGTATAATAACATATCATGGCCTTCCTTAGCAAAGACTCAAACTTTATCTTTTCCCCAACCCCTTCTACCATAAGGTGCTGGGTTACGATGACGCAGCTGACTCCGGTGTAGAGAAGCTGACGTTGAAGGACCTGGACAAGAGCATTCTGTACAACGAGCTCAATAGTAGCGACTACGAGAGCATGGGCGGCCAAGATACGTCGGGCGATGATGAAAATGGTGTAATCAGTGACTACCAACCAACAGGTAAGCGGAAACACTGTCAGGAACGAAAGGCTTTCAAGCCGCGGATCTTAAAAATATTGAGCATCCTATTAATTCGCGCCTGTTTATCAGCTGCTACTAGCTCACACATGGGAGCACATGAATAAATGTAGGTAGTTCCTTTACCTCTTATACTATATAAGCTACTTTTAGTAGAGTGAAAGAAGGGGGTCACAAAAAATAAAACGATAGTGATTTCATCTATATTTTATTGTGTAAGTTTGTTTTCTCCGAACTATATGTTTCTCGACAAATAATCAACGGGTGCAGATATTTCTTTAATTTTTAGATTTAAATATCTTATAAAGATTTTTCTTTGACACTTAATATAGGAATTGCCGGAATATGGGAACAAACAAGCCATGCGAACACTTCAGAATCCAACTCCATTACCCATCCCACAAATACCAACCATACACACACCGTCCCTACCGCATCCTCAGTCGCCAAATCCGGATCCAAATTCCAGTCCATCTGGAGTGTAGGTCTGGATAATAACATAGCCGTGGTGTTGCAAGTATCGGAGGCAGGACACCAGTCTAGTGAAGCGGAGAAGATTCAGGAGTCCGGTCTACAGGGAGAGGCTTTGCTGGACGCTTATGCGGCGGCGATTGATAATTTTGAGGATTATCTCTATCAGGTGCGTTTGAACTTAAGATGATGATATATATTACTAGTTGTTGCTTCGGTTGATTGATAAAAGGTTTAACGAAGCTGAAATATATATGTATTCGGAAATGTGCAGCATTGGAATAAAATCATGTAAATATATATTCATATTTTCAAATCAAATCTAAAAAAACTATGACTTATCCATCAAACTTTGTCTGACAGAGATAAGAGCATGTGTAACATACACGAAGGGATAAAATAGACAATAAAACAATAGAACAATAGATTTAGAATCATTTGTGAGTGAATTCGCAAAAATTATTGAAATACAAATCTTATTTGATAAATCCATAGGACACCTCATCCTCATTCAAGCTGTCCCGTGGCGACGGTCACTCGCACTCGCACCTGTACAGCACCAGAAGGCCTAGAAATCAGCCCGAGTGGATGCGAGATGACGTCATAGCGGATGTATTTACTGATGAAGAAGGAGACCTGGTAATAGAAAACTTTGAACTGGAAATTTTAAATTTGTGTTATATAATATGTAGGCATATGTACGGTTGTGGGTTAAGGAATTAGGTTGTGATATGACGTAAGTGCTGATGTGTTTACGGATGAAGAGGGAGGCATGGTAAGTGTATGGTGGTGGGCCATGGTATGTTATATTATTTGGAAGGAAGGTCGGAGTAGCGATAATGATATGAAGTGATGCACTATTGTAAATAAGTGTAGCTACAATAACTTAATTGAACTTAAGCCCATGACATGAGGACTAAATAAAGCAAGAATAATTAAGCGTTTCGTAAAAATTTTAAATAGTAATGCTCGGGACCTGAAGTGAATCGTACCCGATAGCATTTTGATTAAAAGTATCGATATCGTCTGATTTCGTTCACTTTAGTCACACATATACTTAAGTTATTGTATTGGACGCGCTTGCTTTGCAACGCCTTACAGTGGTAAATTAAATTAACTTATGTTAATGTGTTCGCAGATGTTTGCGTTGGAAGTGCAGCCCGGCCTACAGCAGCCCGACGTGCCCGCCTCGCAGCGTTTGTTCTCCTCGGACTTGGAGAATGAGTGGCGAACCAATAACAACAACTTCACCGTGCAAGTGCCAAAATATAGCAAGCCAAAGAACAAACTGGGTGAGTTGAGCATCGTACCATTGTCATGTGTTATAATGTGGGGCCTATCAAAAAAGTGTTGGTTTTGATTTCCTTTTTGAAATCAAGATGTTTTCTTCGGGCAAAAGCCTATTCGTTGACCAATTATTAATAAAGTTGTATCATAAGTTAGTTATTATGTAACCTTTAAAGAATCTGGTTGGTCCACCCCCGGCCCGCCTCATCTCTGATCCTTCCATTCGAAAGAGACAAGTCTCAAAGACGCAAGACTCATAGCTAAAAGGCCGCTAACAAACCAAAGACTGTTTCATCTTGATCCACGCGATATAAGTCGCTTGAATATATTACAACTGGTTTGTTTACCATGATTAATCTTTATTCAATCGCACATCAGGGGGCTGTCGTAAGCCGTGCAGCTTCTTCATGGAGGGCAACTGTCGGCGGCAGGACTGCAAGTTCGCGCACGACGTCTCCACGATCACATGTCGCTTCTGGGAGGAGGGCGAGTGCTTCAAGGGCGTCACGTGTCCTTTCCTCCATGGATACTACAGGTTAGTTTTGGGTTGAATATATACAAAAATATATATATCCAAAAAAAGATGGTGGTTTAAGATTTATACACCACTGCTTGTACGTACGACGACAACAGGGAGGTGGGGTTTAAACCAATTAGTTTAAATAAGGTTGAATGGAATGCGGGAAGAAAAAAAGATGTCCCCTGCCCCTATTCTTGAATATTACAAGTTGGTTAAACGGAAAGCTTTGATTAAACCAAACGATTATGATTTCAAGGAAGACAATGAGGTTTAAGAAAACTTGACGAATTTTCTTTTAAAAAAACATAGCTTACTAATGAAATGACAAAGTTGTTTCAACGTCAGTTTTACTAGCATCCAAAATACATTTTTGACCCTTCTTGTAATGACGCATTATGTAACTGTTTATTAATGTTTTAGGGAATCTTCTGTGAGGGAATCTCCGAAGCCGCCCGGGCGCAAGAAAGAGCGACGGCGCCATTCCGCCAAGCGTCACAGTTCTTCAAGCAAAGAAGCCGAGTTCACGCTGAGAAAAGATGACTTCCCTATTCTTAGTAAATCACAGGTAAGAGGATATCCTCATTGATTAAAATTTGATTCGAAGAAAAAAAGGGAACAAATGAGCAATGAAAAATGAAGTTTAGTTAATGTAGAAAGAATCGCAATTAACCTGTAGTATGATCAAGAAATTAATAAATATTCTAAATATGGTGAAACCCAAAGCTTTGTTCGTTTGCTTTAATTGTATAAACTGCTATATCATACGGATAATCATGTTAAATTAGAAAATCGTTCAATCTGATTCCAGGGTGCGGCGGCCGATGAAAACGTGACGTCATCATCGGGGAGCGATAATAAAGGAGGAGTGGCGCGACCGATTCCCGCCAAATCCAGCAACAGGGCCAAGGACAGGTCAAAGGTCAAGGCCAAGTCATTGCCCATCGACATCAACTTCAAGTCAAAGTCAACTGCAACGGCTTAAGGGATGCGAAACACAACAATATGTTTTTGTGTTTCAAGCGTTCAGTTCGCACTTTCTTCAAATCAAAGTCAACTGCAACGGCTTAAGGGATGAGAATCACAATAACATGCTTTTGTATTTCAAGCGCTCAGTTCGCACTTTCTTCAAATCGAAGTAAACTGCAACGGATTAGGAAATGTTTGGTCTTTATGCCCTCTGTTCGCTCTCAAGTTGTATAGGGTTTTGAATTTTAAACATAGTGCCACATGTAGCAAAGCTACGATGATGTGACCAAAAGGTCTTGACATAGGTTGGTGATCCTAAAGATTTTTTGTTTTTCTTTAGCTTTACTGCAGAGGAATTCAAATTTCTTAAGATTACTAATCTATGTCATTGCCACACTTTGTACATTAGGTTATCACGTTAAATTATTATAGTTTGTTTTGAGTGTGTATGCGGGAGAAAAAGGATGTGTGCGTTTGTGATATTTGTTAGTTCAGGGTTTTTCAAAATGCCTTTTTTGTAAATATTAGAAATGTGGATTTATCAGTGGAGTCATAATTTGCAGGGATGGTGTACACAACAGAATGTATTAACTGTTTCAATATTATGTTTTGAATAATTTTGAAAGAAATGTAACCCTTTTTTATCAAAAAAGCAAAGTAAATGTTTGCTACAAAACTGTTGTTTCCCATCTCTATGCACTGGAAGGGTTTCTTTTTTAAACCTGTAATCTCTTATCAGGTCGTAAAGGCATTCACTTGTGTAAGTCACTAAAATATTGATGATTTGGGCAATATGATGCTGTATAATATGACTCAAAAAACCTTCTGCATAAACCCTTTTTAACCCAGCTTTTGTGAAACGAAAACTGGGTTTGTGCAATCGGTTGGTGTCCGTCCGCCGTTAGTTAATTAGTTAGTTAGTTAGTTAGTTAGTTAGTTAGTTAGTTATTTCGTAAACTTTTTAAAAACCTATCTCCTCCCACAGTTTTGATCATAGAGCTTTCAAACTTTAAGACAAGCTTTTATATGGTCACCTCATTATGGATTGTGCTTTTGATGAAGATCGAACCGTTGTGGTCTCCATGGTGGACCTCGCCATTTCCGCCCAATTT
>LQRL01155297.1:14120-25076 GCA_001703475.1 Hydroides elegans
ACCTCAAGGTCACATAAATGTAATCGTTACAGTCTTGCGTGAAACTTTGAATGAAGTAACGAAGAATGAATAGTCTTAACGATGTCACTTCATGTAATTTACTTACCTTATTCCAGACGCGGACAAGGCGCGGAAGTATGGCCTGGATGACTTCGTGGCCGCGGACCCTTGCAAGTTTGACCACGCGGATCACTTCAAGATCCTGCAAACCCTGACGCTCGACTACCGTCTCAACGACCACTACACGCCGCTCGTCAGTCATGTGCGTAGACACAAAAGAGTGCTTTAATATCACAATTAGATAGGGACTAATAAAACCGGTATCGAATGGAAAAATAAATGAACTTGTGTTAAATTTGGGAGAGTAAAATCAGCCGACCATCGATCAGATTGATTTTAAGAATAGGGTGATATACCGATGTATTTAATTTGCCGATATCTTTTATTAGCAAATTTTCGATTAAAAATATGAAGTTTAATATCCCGGTAAAGTTGCTTGTTAGTGTTCCGCAGGACAGTAAACTTTATACCCAGTTTTATTCAAACCAATCCCTTTCCTTCATACCTAACCCCATGTGTCATCCCTTACCCTCTTGATTTCACATACTCTTTTCTTTCCACCACAGGGTTGGTTCAGCCCCGGCCAAGTGTTCGTGCTCGACGAATACTGCGCCCGCTACGGTGTCCGTGGTTGCTATAGACACCTGTGTTACCTTAGCGACCTGCTGGACCGCGCCGAACTGGGTGTGATGATCGATCCTACGCTGATTCACTACAGCTTCGCGTTTTGTGCGTCGCATGTGCATGGAAACAGGTAATATGATCGGATGTGTTTATATCAAAAGTATACAATGTATGCAGGGATTTCAGATTTGTTTTTGAAAAAAGTAGGAGATAGTGATAGGTTATCATTTAGGAATTTGGGCATAGGACCTTTTCGGCTGCATTTTTACTGGGATGGTTTTTTGAGGAGATAAGTCTTAATATCTATCATCAATTTTGGGCTTAAAGATTTAGATATTCTAATCTCTGCGCAAGTGGACGATTTATTGTCATTTGTGGTGAACGGTTCATTTTATGTTGTAGTAATTGTGTGTTTTGATATTGTATAGAATTTGAAAACCTAGATAAGGTAGTTTTCAAATTCAAAACGTAAAGGTGTTGAAAATGAAGAATGTTCTAATAGGAATAACTTTTGATGCATGTAAATTTTACCAAGTGTAAAGAATATTGGTCCGTGTAGCATAATTTCTTTAAATCGAGTTTATTTCAAATTTAAATACACAAGTATAAATACTTATGCATCAATGACCACTATTCTGCACCTACATCGAGATCCCTTTTCCAATAATCAATGGCCATTGCATGTCTTCTGGTAGATCAATTAAAATTCAATTACACTTTAAAAACACTTTACCATATTTCCGATAATTATTAGACTATTTCGATTTAGCATGATCATTTTCCACTCGAGATTCTGTTATTATAGTTAGCAAATGCAAACAACTTTACAGTTAGGAGTTCAATAACCATAGCTTTATTTATCTAGCACATTTTCTATTGCAATCTTGTTCTATCGATAAACTTTTTGATTGATAGATAGTTAGAGAATATTGTAGCTATTTTGAACCAGGATGTTTAGATTACTAATGAATAATATATAGATGTGAACCATGTTGTCCCATGATGTTGAAAGGATCGTGCATCTGGTACACTTATATTAGCAGTGAACCCTCGTTTTATGATGTAAAACAAAAGAGAAAACAGTTTAAAATATGATATTTTTTTTTGTAATTAATGAAGCCAGCCATAACAATAAAAATATATCGAAACAAGGGTTCACGGCATAGTGTGCCATCACCGTTCGCTTTTGCTGTCATTTTTGGAAAGGTAGTCGACAAAATATGGTATTTGATTTGTATATTATGTGTTCAAGCTGTATGTGCTCATTGTCTGTATGTTGTACATTCAGACTTCGCTTAGAGCAAGCCGTTTGCCAGTATGGCTTAGGTTACGTCACGCAATCGGCCCCTAAATCCCCTCCCCCTGGAGCTAAAGGAGGCGGGGCGGCGGCTAAAACTGAATCCAGCCCCGCCCATAGGTATGTGATTGACACCCTGTCTCAACGAATCACAACACTGGATGAAAACGAGGCCGAAAAAGGACCGGCGATGATAAAGGATTCCAAGTTCTGGCACTCGCAAATATTTCACCAATTTATTTTTCTTTGGTTACGTGAATTTCACAACAGTTTATTTCAATCGAGTCCTAAATTATATGTTTGTTGTCGAAAATATGTTTGCTGAATCTTGCTAGCTGTTTATTGCTGTGTTGCCTAAAAGCTAAACAGCTATTTCTTCTTTAGATCAAATTCTTGCTAGAATCTATAAGCTTCTTTGAAATATTCAATATATGAATCTATTTCAATATGCGTTTTAGCATCTATGTCTGAATTATATGCTGGAGCTATATAGTGCTATGAGTAGATGACTGATTTTATTTCATAGTGTGACATGTTTGTTGTGCATTATATTACGTCTTTACGATTCTCTAATGGTTTATATGTCCGACGCCCGCGTTTCCTGCGATTCCTGTGTTTGACAAAAAAGGATATTTGAGATCTGTGTTGAATTGCGAATATAGCGATTTATATAGAATTTTCTCCATTCGAAGATCAATCGAACCTCAAGAAATGCCAAGTTATCGATATTATACAGCACTCATGGACGAATAGGAACACCAATAGCATTCAAATATCCATGTTACAAATGTTGACAGTGCTCTGGTTTCGAGCAAACTAGATACACACCAAACGTTGTTCATTTTGTTTCTATTTATTTTTCAGGATAACGATTTTAGAAGATTTGACTGAGTTAGTGTTCAAGTACTCCCATGTTACACGGAAATATATATCTATTTACTTTAAAATAATCATATACATATTTTGTTATAGAAATTCATAAATTTACTAACATTTGTTTTCAATTACATATAAACAGTTATTATCTAACTGGATTTGTTGGGGATTTATATAGAATTTAGAATATAGATATTTTATGTCCACACGTATAAATAGATATTACTTGGAATGGTTCGTCTGCACATTGAATATTTGACATTTAGATAACATAAGTGATTTAATTCAAACAAAATTAGCCACACAGATAGCTCCCTGATGTGCGGCGTAGTGGAATTGAGTATGCAGAGTCAGTATGTCCTAAACATTATCAGAAAAAATTCACTATTATGCCTACTTTGATTGATGGGAAGTTAGCGTTCCATGATATCATCAATTTGATCGATGCTCCTTCAGTTGCCGGTTTTCTTTCGATTTCGAAATGCTATGTTCAACAATATTAATATGTGATGTCAATCAAATTTACTTCAACTGAAAAACATAGGACTGGCCTATTATGATGCTCTTCAGCGCAAACATATAGGGACGATTATCTTTTACAAACGATGACGTAATTTGATATTGTAAACAACAGTTGATGGTTTGCATCGCCAGTAGATTGTTGCCGCTGCCAGTTCCTTCTTTAGTTGACTGGCTACATAATGACTTGGAATCTTTTAAACCATTTGTTATTTGAGTTTTTTTTGTTTCGTAAAGCATGTTTATGTTGTTTGGTTATGAGGTTATATTTATACCATGTTTATGATTATAATATGTTTAGCCTTTTTATTGTTTTGAAAAACTGCATGAGTTTCGGAACGGTGTTTTAATAGCATAGACGTGTATGATTATTTTTAATGATGCTCATCATTCTAT
Source organism: Hydroides elegans (assembly GCA_001703475.1). Taxonomy (NCBI): domain Eukaryota; kingdom Metazoa; phylum Annelida; class Polychaeta; order Sabellida; family Serpulidae; genus Hydroides; species Hydroides elegans. The sequence goes on from LQRL01155297.1 coordinate 17,893, forward strand.
CAACAATTTTAGCGAGAAAACGTTTTGATATATTTTCAAGCTAATTTTCAAATTTTGGATTGATAAACGCACAATTCGAAATTTCTAGTTTATTTCTTTTTTTGGGCGGATACAATATTATATTAAATGTATTAAAGTGGAAAATTCGGCGGAATCATGTTGTATTATATACAGGTACTTGTATTTAAATGTATCACTAAGGAACTATTAAGATTGAACCAGATTATACATGTATTTAGGTGCAATAAGAAAAGGAATACAGTACGAAAACAAAGTACTGCCCTGCAAAAAAAAGTACTGCCCTTGGAAAGTCATTTGTGAAAAAGACAATTGTAATTACTCATATTAATGTTCAAAACATTACACTATTCAATGTAATCATAAATAGAAATATTTAGACACAGCCCCTATCTTGTAGTTATAGCGTCACAATTTCGATATTGAATTTATTACGACACAATAAGATAAGCATGTGTTGCCTTGGTTACAGACCTGACGGCATCGGCACGGTACTGTCGGAAGAGCGCGACAAGTTCGATGAGATCAAACAACGCCTTGGCATATTGCTCGAGAACCAGATCACCAACTTCAGGTACGTTGAGTGATAGGAATGGTGTGGTGATGTTGGACAGCTACAAAAAATTTATTCAGCACCCTTAACTCAAATAGTAGAATTGACTTGGTTACTCGCTAAACGAAGACTGCTAGACCCTGTGTGGCAGTAGAAAATATTTTAGAATCAACATGCACCCTCTCTTTCGGACGTTTTCTAGCTCTCTACCCAATTATAGTTGGGTCGACTGCACACACGATTTACTGATTTCTAAGTAATGTTGTAATAGTATATACTGATGATTGCCAATTCGATTTTCCTATATGAGTAACAATATATCCACACTATATATTCTTTATATGTAAATTAAACTTTACTATTTATCACTCATCAATTAACCATATATTCATGCATTTCGTTTACTAATATCATTTTCTAACAAAACAACTCTGGTTTTCAGGTACTGCTTCCCGTTCGGACGACCAGAGGGAGCTTTAAAGGCTACACTGTCTCTGCTCGAAAGGGTATGTTCCAAACTTCTGATTTCTGATTCATTTTTGTATCGTCAGCTTGAGTAGCTTTGATTTGCAGCATTTTTGCCCAACCGATAACCTAAAGTAGACCAACCAGGTTTATAGCTAGCGATTTTGTTTTGCTCTAGGTAACTTAGTTGACATATTGTATTTTCAAAATCCCTCTCAAAATAGAAAACAATTCATTTTGCTTATAAATAAGAAAAATAGTAAGAATCATTGAATTCGGGTTTACAATACGTCGCTCATATTCAAATGTAAAACTATTTTGCAAGTAGTTTTAATTGATAGTGATGTTTATGAGCTAGGTCGAGACAACTTGAAACTCAGTTTTACAGCTTTTTTTTCTTGATTAGATATTAAACCCTGTGTGTAAATATATTTTGTATCAATTATATCTTATTGGTATATTTTACATATAGTACAGGTTTGGCAACGGGTTTGAAAAATGAATATCTAATTAACTACCGGCAATAGAACTAGAGAATATATATAGCTAGTAAAAAAAACATTATAAATGTACTTGTACTATATACTCCTACACAATTATGTGGTTGATCGGTTACATTGAACTTTTAATATTCGTTTTACCCCATGGTATCCATAGGTGACGCTGGAGTTAGTTGTGGATGACAGCACAGACAGGTTGCTTCGTGCAATGGCGCGTCAGGGGCGTGAGGCCCCACTTCATGTCTGCCAAAACCTAAGGGGCTCCTTTACGGAGGCCGAGCTCCAGGTTGCCTTGAATCCCACTCCCCCAACCATACCTCAAACAAAAACAACCTTTACGATCATTTTTGTTTTGAATAAAGCAATCGAATGTTATAAGAGTACTTTCAGATGAGGCATATGCATCAGCATGCATTTGATATTGAAAGGGGATGAAAAGAGTAAACTTGCGCATCTTCTTGTGCATTTTTCTATATTGTGCATTTTTTTTCTCAATTGCATTTTAGTTCTAATAATTTATCTACAACATCCAAAACTACTTTTAACTATATCGTAGAGTGGATGTAATTAAATAAAAGAAATAGCCAATACCAAAAGGGTGTATCATTTACTAAGATCAGACTGGAATTACTCTTTTCGTTGACCCCTTAAAAGAGGTTTGGACTTTTAGTTTTGGAAATACCACCTTGTTTGTTTAGTTGAATCGGACACAATTTGTGTTGCTACAGTGTTCAACTAATCTGTTTACTAGAATATTTTTGTTTTGGACTATGCACACTGTTTTATAACAGATTATTGATTAAAACCCATGTATATCTATATTTATTTATATTTTCTTCAAAAGCAATCTGGTAAATTCTACACTCTAGTTGAGAAAACATCTACGTATCTTGAATTTGTATATCGTAAATAATCTTCAAGATGTTTACGAAGTGAAGAAATGAACTGCAAACTGTAATTAAATATAACAAAAACACTGTGCATGGTTGCCTAGATAATACATTGAAAATGTTGTGTTTGTACCTATTGTGCCAATCAAATTGGGAGTAAAGTTTATTATTATTTCGCTTATACAAGAAGAATGTATTAAAAGAGCTATATAATCGTTTGAATTAAAAAGTCAGGTCGAATTTTTGATATTGGCACAGGAGTTGCAAACTAACCGGGGGTTTATCAGTTTACTGTTTTCCTTAACAGGTTATGTTATTTTGATACTGTTACTATAATCTCATAATTATAAGATAATATATATCTATAATATCTTAAACGTATATATTCTTCTAATATTATATGCGTCATGGATCTTCATATATATAAAACATTCTAGATATCCAGTTGACCTGTATTCGAAGAATGTGTTCCAGATATTTCTACTTTTTCTGGTTTAGATTATTTCCAATCTACGTATTCCGTGCACAATTTAAATAACGGAATGTAGGTACATGTCATAGCCCCATAATATGTGTAAACTGTGGTAGATATTATAGGACTGTCTTAAAACTTTCGAAACGTGAACCGCATAAAATATGAATATATAGAGCAATAACTATTCGCACAATACTGTTTGCTCATCATATATATCATACTATGATTTCTAAAACTTTTTTTCACCCAATCGTTATTTTTACCCGGGTTATTGGAGTTTGATTTACATTCAAAGTTCAGCTTTATGGCTTGAGGTTTTTCCGGGTCTTGTTTTGGTGTAGTGGATCATCAATTTATCATAAAAAATATATCAATAAAGTTTATCATTTGCCCACATTACATTTTTCTAACCATGGTATAAATAAGGAATATCCTTTAGATAAAAACCCGAAAAATGTGATTCTCTCAGTTGTATAAGTCTATGTTAAGAGAAGTTCGGAGGTCATACGAGGTGTCTGGTACGTCAAAAGCAATGAATCATTGTGTTAAATAATTTATGCAATAGAATCATTAAATAGCAGTTTGATTGACATATGTACATTGTCACCACTTAGAAGGACAAGCCCCATATTACCCACACCTTAATCGCTAAATATATAAAGCATTATGACCTAAAAATCCATTAACAGGTGCCCATTCCATTTTGATTGACAGGTCTTAATGAAGGACATCGTGACGCCAGTGCCGCCAGAGGAAGTTCGCAGCGTCATCAAGAAATGCCTCGAGAATGCAGCGCTTGTGAACTATACGAGGGTTTCCGAGCATGCGAAAATTGAAGGTATGGGAGACTCGTTTGGGTGGCTTAGTTCTTGGTCACGTGTTGTGCTCGAAAGTCGACGATAGTATGAAGTGGTGATTTGAAAATGGGAGATTGGCAGATGCTATCCCCCATAAATCCCCAAGCATCATGCTCTAATGAGTTGTTGTAGTTGGGATATTTTGTCAAGGGTATCTACAGCGAGGACGGAAAAGGATAAATTCACGGAGACTTCTTTGTTATTCTAAGTCTTTATCGATGAATTAAAACATAATTACACTTTACATTTCATTCAACCCTTCTTCATGAAAATGAAGAAGGATTCCAATTATATCAAAATAATTATATAACTTATAATTTTCATTCTTTTGCCAATATCATGATCATATTTTTGTAACTATCATATTGTCTATATTTCATTTCAACATCGCAGTTTTTCTCATAATACGCGAAGGCGGAAAAGTGATGAGTAAGAAAATACCACCATTTTAAATGATGATCTCTATTATACATATTTGTAGATTTTATATTTAGATTTGTTTTTCAGTAATAAAGTATTCTCCCACCTAAATATAAATTCGATCGCCTTCACTTTTGCAGCCTTTTTCTCCCGTACCTCATTTTTATTATTTTTTTAAAAGAAAAATAATTAGAATTAGAGATAGGATTTCAATATCCCCACATGATAAATTTTATATTGAGCTCCCTGAATGGAGCAGTGTACATTCACAGTATTTCATCGATTGTGTAAATTGTTTATCCTCAATTTATTTTTTTGGTTTGAAAATTCAAATTTGTTTATATGATATATAACTAATATTTTTTCTGTACATTGAATAAATTAAAGACCATGGAGTGGATATTTGAATACAATTATAACCATATAATAAATTGAAATTGCACTGAATCATTTATCATAATATGAGCAAAACTTATATAACGTATATATCCAAGTTATTTCTGAATCATTTATCATGATATGAGCAAAACTTAAATAACGTATATATCCGAGTTATTTCTTCACCATTGTTTTTTTACAAAAAAAAATGAGATGGCAGTCTTTTATAATTTTGAACTGTGTAATATGATCATTTATTTGTGATATTTAATTGACCTAAGCTTTCACTTGAAGTACCTTTAAAACTTATAAAATGTATGATAACTATTTATATTAGCTCGCAATACCAAACGTGGATCAGCATCCGGTGGTGAATAACTTTATTATTAAATTTACCTGTAGATGTAGAAACTTATTCGTTGTCAACCATATTTGTACATCTCCGTTATTGCCCCTTTCCCCCTTTTTCTTGATTTCAAAACTTCTGTGTTACAATATCATATAGGCTCGTTATATCGAAATTATTACCGGTATTTGTGCCCACGGATTTATTTTATTTCCATGTTTTTATGCCGTCATCATTTTTCAAACCATCTTTTGTTTGGTGCCAAAATCAGTCTAAATGTCTCTTATAGTTAGAAAAATATCTCATCTTCGTTTTTCGAAGCTCATAAATGTTTTCTTATGTTGCAACATTTTCAGTTTTGATTTTTTGTTTGGCATCTTAGTCGTGCATAATTTTTCCCCTTGTGTGTGATATTTAAATGAGTAGTGTTAAGCAAATAAAAGATTAAGTAAACGTTAAAGTTAGATTATTAATTTGTATTTTCTCCATTGCATTACGAGCCTTTACGTCAATATTTTTTTTTTTGTCGTCGAAATTTGATCATCAATCCCACTCAACTTTACTATTGCTATAAAGAGTTGATAACTTTTTGCTCATGTTGTCGTTCTTACTATTTTTACTCTTTATTATTAACTCGTTTAACTTGTTAATGTTTAGCCACCTTGTACACCCTTTTCGATATTTATCAAATCATGCATTGCGGATCCTTAACATATTGATAGAATTTTAAACAGGTTTTTAGAAAATTTAATAAAATATTTAAAAAAAAAGAATTTTGAATCCCGTTTCAGACGTGGAGCCCATGATGGAAACGGAGCCTAAGAAAAAACTGGATGACCTCATACATCTTGCTGAACTGTGTATTGACGTGCTGCAGCAGAACGAAGAATTCCATGCCGAGGTATCGATTTAGGCCATGCTTATGTATTTACGTCATCGCTATTCGTGTTCACAAGTTACGTTTATGTGTAACCATGAAAAAAAGAATAAACACACAGTTTATGTACTAACATTATTAATATATTGTAGTTCGGGGAAATATGACCATGTTATTTTGAATCTCTAAAAGGCGCTGAATTAACCTCACGTATTTTAAAGATATAATTTTTAATATGACGTTGTGGTGTGTATAACCTTTGATTTGTAATTTTATATTGTATTACCCTGTTTTAATTTGCTTTATCATCCCAGCCATAGGTTTGACTCATTAAATAAGTTATTGCGTATTAAGCAGATTCCCAACGTATAATTTAGATTAATTAACCCGGATAAATTGATATAAGATTAAAAATATGTTTTGTTTTTTCGTTTAAACACCATCACACACGATATTACTTGATATCTTGTCATTTTAACTGTAGCTTTAATTAGATTAACATATAAGGTGAATCCTTAAGCTTAAATGTACATTCCTATTTAAGCACGCTCCCGTGGAAAAACGCATCAATGCGGAGGTAAAAGTCTTAGGAACAAACTTAGCCGTAGGCCGCACAAAATCATGATTGGATTTAGACCTAGCCTAAAATGATCTCTTAGGAATGATCTTAGGCATTGCCACAACAGGCCACTGACTTTTTGAAAATCTTGATTATTTTTCAAAAATGTGGTGGCCAGACATTTTTTGCTTAGCATATGGTTTTTGATGTGTTTGGTGTTATTTCTTCTATTTATTCTGTCTTAGTGTGTAGCTTTTTTACAGGTGGAAACGGGTTGATTGATTTACTGTGGATGACTTTTGTAGAGATTCATGCAGCTTTTCGTCATACGTGGTGCCAGATCTATAGATAGTGTTCTTCCGTACCTTGCGCACATATTTTTTTTTACGACAGGTCTATATAATAATATATCATAAGTGCAATGATATTGTAAAAGCATTGAATACTGTCCCCAACTGCGTCTGATACGTGAGACAAATGTCAGTTTCACTGAAATATTAGTTGAAATTACGAATTATGACGACTAATGAGAATTTTATTTGTATTTTTTAAGGCATTTAAATCGGTGAGTGATATTGATCCATTTTAAATTTCTTTCAACCACACAAAACACTCTTCTCACATTTTTCGTGTGACGAATCCACTCGAATGCCATTGAAACCATTTTAATTTGAAACACACTTTCACCGTATTTTTTTTTCGCTCTAAATACGTGCTTATCATTCACTTTCATTGCGTTTTTTTTTTATGAACGATTGTTCCCAATGTAAGATAATCATAGTTGATACAAGCAGTTTATTTAATACATTTTCTCATATAGGAAAGAGGGGCGGGGGGGGGGGGGGG
>LQRL01155303.1:0-16576 GCA_001703475.1 Hydroides elegans
TGAGCCACATTGTTTCAAAACGAGGCCCTTTATCAAGTCAAATATTCGTAAACCAATATATTTAGATATTTTTGACGGAATATTTATGTGCCTTATGTTTAGATTCCAGACAGCTAGATGTAATCCGCCATTCATTTATAGACTTTACATACCCCGGCCACTTTACACACCTATTAAACCAATCCACTCATATCTCACCTGAGTTAAGTTCCTTCACAAGCGACGACATCGCATTGGTCACCGAATCCGCTGCCACCAAGAGGTCATTGCGCAGACTCCGTACACTTCCGGTGCCACTGGCGCATCCTGGCGGCGATCCCGGTTGCACAAAGGCCTGGCGCACGTCGCCACCCACACCGGCGAGCGAGTCACCGGGCGTTGCTAGGTTGGTCGTCAAGGGAGGGAGGCTGTTGTTACGCTGCAGAGGGGTGATGGGCGGAGAGTGGCCTGAGCGGGAGCGAGGTGAGCTGTTGGGAGTAGAGCGTGGTGACCCTTGCTGAAAAAACAGAAGAGAGATCAAGGGTATTAATGTTGAGAATTCGTTCAGCAAATATGAATTGAGTATATACTGTCAAAAAAGTGTATATTGACAGCCGTCTTTGCCCGTTCCTTACTCTCTATGCCACACCAACTGACATTCATATTGATGTTGTATTCGGTTGTCATAGCCCAAAGACAAATGACATATTGAGGTGTCATAGTAATTGTGTATGTCGTAATAAGGAGACTTCAATATCTGTTCAAAAAGTGAAAGCTGATGTGTATAGTGTGCAATCTGAAGACATTCTGGAGAAGATTCGTTAAATGTACCATCCCTTATTCAAGTCACATCATATGGGGGACCGGGAAATGTTTTCATGAATATGTGAGAACATGTACCGGAGATATATTGTTGACTACAGTACAGCAAGAAAACAGAAAACAATTTTACGGATGACGAGACCTTCAACGATCAAATTGCGATACCTTATGAAATTCGATTTTCTAACATCCATCGACGAAATTAAAGGAAAAGTCCGTATCATTGAACTAAGATGATTTAATAACGCTCAAAACAATCGATCATCGCATTCGGGTGCAATCACAGTTTTTGACGATCAAATGACCCTGGTGATAACTACGCTAAGTAGAGCATATTACCCATGATACCCCTGTGCACCGGGGTTGTGGGATTGGGATCAATCCGAAAATGCCCTGGCGGTCAAAGTAATGCATATGTTAACACATGTGATTTCCCAGGACCCGTATTATTATATCCGCGATTTGCAAAGGTTCCGGTTGTTGTTCATTTCTTTTGGCTTGTTTCTTGCATCGATTCAATGGATAATAGAGAGCAACCAATCCATAATATTACATACCAATGCTTTTGAAGTTTTGCCTAACACACTTTCCATGCTATCGCTAGATATAGATGACAATCCAAATAGCAAAACTCATTAGTTGGGCATTTAAACATAGTCTTTGGTTTTTCTTTTCACTCCGTGTTTCACAAATATGATCTGATTTGAAGATGATTTTCAAAGGACACCGCAGCCTTGAGAATCAATTTACCGCCATTCTTAGTGCTATTAAACCCGAACTAAATGAAGCTCATTGCTAATGCGCATATTGTCTCTTGATTGCGCAACTCGAGCCTGGAAGATAACCGTGTTGTCGCCGAAAGTTCTTTTGTTGAATGCGGACTATTTGTAAGGCCAAGGTACTACGAGTTGGGTTTCGGGTATAATCATTCCGTTTTGTATCCTTGTTCCGCGTTTCATTCAAGGCGCCTTGACGTCATTGCCAGGATTAGTGTTACGAGGAGTGGGAAACCAATCCGTGATCTAGCACTTATTGTAGTATATTTCAATATTCTACGTATGACACCAAAGGCGGCATAGGGGTAGGGGTGTATTTCATTAAAATGTAAATAACTGCATCATTACAAACATGAAAGAGTAACTGCTAACTGCTAATTATAAACTAATTTAAGTTGTGACGTTTCTATTAGCAACAGTATCTTAGATGACAGCAGCAGCAGGGCATCTGCCGTCACATTTGTCCTTTTCAAAGTAAACATATCTGTAGGCATTTTCAAAGAAAACCGTTTATCTAATTCTATCTAAAGCAAAACTTCTCGTCCGTACTTTAGGACCTAAAATTAAGTATAGTATGAGATACATGTTCTTCTCCCTTCAATGATACCTTGCATGCTTTAAGATGTGCTAAAATACCCTTCAAAACAGAAGCGCAGCACTCCTATGCATGAGCAGGAAGCAGAAAGGGCTATTCAATATAAAACATAAACTCCCTTCAAGTAAAAATGGCCATCAAGACTTCACAAAACACTACCGATGCTCTTTTTCGACCGAGTCTAAAGCAACTTGTAGCAAAGCGGCCACGTCTGTTTAAATGCCACTGTAATAAGCAAAAACTTAAAATGCACGCATGCGTCTTGATGAACATCCTAAAACGAGGCACCGCCACGAGGCATTTACTTCCGCTCATCCCATGGCTCATTTCCGGAATGTTAACGAAATGCCCTATCATTAGTAACACGGCACTGTGTTATACAGAGCATAGGAATTTGTAAAGGTAAAGGATATTTGGTTTCGATTCTTAAACGGAACTTGAACATTCCTTTATGATATTGGGACAATTAGTGACCAGACTCGAGCTTAATTTATCTTCTAGAAAATAGATAGCCATTATGAAGCTTTACATAGAGTCTCAGGCAACGGTATATATATGTACATAGTTGACGATTACTTGAAAGTTTGCCCCAACCTGGACGTATCCTTGCCCCCAATCACACTCAGTTTTTATGAAGCCAGCTGCTGAGACGTGATTTGCCTATGAAGTCCTCACGAGGGTTGCCCCCAACACGAGGAACAATCACGTTTATCAAAAGGGCGGAGGTCAAGGTTACAAGGACCTAAATGTGTATACATACACATTGTTGATTAATAAGGAGTTTGTTTGAATTCGAATATAATGTTGGAGAGAGACGGACGGACTATACACGAACTAGCAGGCTATTCTAATATACCAATCAATCTGAGTTAGACTTGGAATACATGTAATAATAACGTTGAGCTTGTTCAACAAATTGTACCGCCCGATACAATTAGTAGTGCAAGTGGTAAATCAAGGAGTCCCCCCTTTATAAAACAACAGAAATGCCCAAATCCACCAAGTTGCAACAAGTCACAGAACAATCAGTGGCTAATCGAGTTAGCCCCAGTCGGTTCCTAAGACACACGCCACAGCCGGCTGCCAAAGGGCGGTGGTGTCGCCATGAGCGCCAACGTGTTATCGGCGTTGTCATCGTGTCAGGCGTGGTTACTAAGATACGCTAACTCGACCTGACACGCCTCATCATGATCTTTGCTTGCTAAGGGGGTACCATACCCACAATTGCTCGGTTTTCAGATCTAGTCTAAAATATTGGACAGCAATAATAGTCTCGGTAAGAACTTGCTGAAGCAGAGCTAATAAGCAAGACAAAATGGTAACTGCTAAAACAGAGTAAAGGTACTTGCGGGCCATTTCCAAAAACGAATGAGTTAGGGATTCAAGGAATTACTCAAGATTGCAGTTTTGATAAGAGAGGTTTTGGAGAAAATAAGGGGACAAACATGGCAATAACCCTTAACAGTAATCAACCGAAATGGACCAAGATCGACGAACACATAGCGGTACACACTTCAAAGAAAACTCGATTTTTGTGTAAAGCTCTCTTTTTCTGCGTGATTTATCCGTACGTGACTAGGGATGGCACTCCGGCCTTGGAAACATCACTCGCCATTGTTTTCATTGACACAATGTGGACTATTTCGAGCAACTACGGCTAATCTGCCTATTGACAAAATTCGCCTCATTGTAATGTATAACGCAGCTGTGCTTAAAAGGAATGAGCTCACCGAAAAACAATGCAATTATTTGTTATGGTCCAGCTTTACAAAATTACTGAAAACAAATCCTTTTCCATAAGCCTTATTTCTATCAAATAGATGGATACGAGGTATTGCTGCCTATGTATTATATCAAACGTGACCAGTAGAACCCGATTCGATGTGGCCTGCGAATAACACAGTAACAAATATCCAATTTAATCATTTTCCAGAAAACTTTTCTGGTTTTCAAATATCTCATGATGTGAAGTGTTACAGACTTGAACCCTATTCTGCCTTTCGATAAGTGACGTCATAGTTCGTAGTTGGATGTGGTCCTGTGGGCCGTTTTGGCACCATGAGGCCAATGTGACCCCACGAGACCATTATGGGATCATAAAATTTTAAAATTTATTTAGGGTTTCACTCGAAGTGTTCTCGTTTCACAAGCTCGATACGATAATTATAGATATCGAAAGGCAGAATAGGGTTCAAGGATGTAAGTAAACTTCTCATCGTGGGATATTTATAGCAAGCGACTCTATTTAAAAAGTATCAAATCCTTAGTTTACTCTTTTACCCACCTTGAGCAGTTTCATGAGGCTCTCGAGTTGCACCATCAGTTCCCTGCGACTCTCCTGCAGCGCCCCCATGCGGGCCTCCAGCTCATCGCGCCGTTGTCTTAGCAACCGCAGTTCGGCCAGCAGCGTCGGGTTGCTATGGTGTTTGGCGTAGGCACCGTCGGGTGCTAGGGCGGCGTGCGCCTCCTGCTCCTGGCGCAGGCGCGCGATCTCCGACATGATCTCCCTGGTAACATACAATGAATAAATTATTGGATTATCACACATTATCTATCTACAGGGTTTATATTTATACCGTAATTACCGCTGTATTACCCGCACCGCAGCGATGGTATTATTTTGGTGATCGTACATATTGTCACCTGACACGCACATTTTCATTTAATATTAAGTATTGCATCTTAAGAAATTGCAGATCGATACACTTGGTGCAACTCAAATGAACACCAAAGAAAACACAGAAAACTATCCAATAACTCCTTAAGACTTCCTCCAAATCATGTGATACAGCAATATGAGTGTAATATCAGAATGACTAACCATGTACTGCGCGAAGATATCAAAGGTATCTGGAACTTCATGATAAAATCTATGAAACTATTTACACTTGTTGCCGATGCATTTTATACGCTCCTAATAATCCCGCATTATTTTAACAGTTAACTTATACATGTATACGTAACTATCTCCTGTAATGATTCGTCCCGTTCTACGCTGTACAAAGAATGCGAATTTCTTACAAAAGGAAATAAGACACCGATCGTTATAAATCCAATATGTTTTGTTCTTATTCAAACAATGATGAACCTTAATTGCGTATGTGCGCATCGATCACAACTTTCCTTTGAATCTTAACTGAAAGTCTTTTGTGTCTTTTTGGTAAAATAGCGCTTAATATAATCCTTAATTCAAAGACCCGTAAATGGACCCCAAATAATCGCTGGAAACCATGACAATATCAACGGATGCCAGGCGTTGTTTGCAGAATCGTGATTGTGACATATATAGCGACGAATTCTGTGACCCGAGGACAAGCAATCAAGTGGAAATGTAAACGCAACTTTTAAGCGACCGAAACATCTGGCGATGCCTTAAAATGAGCGGTTCGCATATGGATTTATAGACGTTTTACTATGAATCAATGCCAATAACAAAGCGATTTCTTTACTCATACTGTGGTCCTGAAACGTACAATGTGGTTCGCAAATAATTACGAAAACGGTTCTTTTCACAGAGCTGTGCCTATATATAAAAAGACTGTCCAAGGACAGTGTGCCACAACTTGCATAGCTTTTTTTTTCATCATCATAACATAACAATTTATTGTTTTACAGACAAGAGAACCTTACCTTCAATCCAAATTGGAAATAAATAAGCATAAACCCATCCTGTGGCGTATGAGTGAGGGCGGCTAATATCCGTGGAAGATTTACGAACATCTCAAGGGCGCCATTTATAATGGAAAAAAATACAGTTGTGCTCCGTTTTGAGGGGATATTTAACAGTAAATTGCGTTTCACATGTATTTCATATAGGAGCAATCCGTGTTTACTAACAAATGCCAGATTCCCGCGCATGCGTAGTGCGCTGGGTGGCAGAAAGACCCAAAACAGAGCGGTATCCATAAGCAACAACAGTGATCTCCCCCAACTTTAAAGTCAATTTTATGTTTTAAAATAGCCTAAATCTGACAGAAAATAAGATAGCTGTCAAATAAGACACTATATAAATACTTATGCATTATTTTAAAATTATACAATATTGAGATGACGGAGATAAGAACCTTTCAATTTAACAATATCATCGTTGATATGAAACGATATATTTGTCCAGAACGCTTAAAATATATTATGAATATATGAATTGATAACTAATGAACTACAATTAATTGATTCGGTTAATTCTTAAGACTTTGAAAAGTCATTAAGCGCACTTATGTTGTTAATTTAAGCGTTTTAATAACCTTAACAATTTCATAAATCATATATCTATATGGGGGTTATAATGAGCTGCATTTTTGCTTTAGTTTCATTCTTAATTTTTGTTTTGCATAAGGATTAAGTAAGTTACATATACAAGCAAGGATTTGAATATTGTTTGATAATTGTTCGAACAAAATTGACTGTTCATGGACGATTTGTTTCAGTTATATATTTGATTACGTACACATCGGTATACTCACAGCATCCTATCCGCATTCAAAACAATGCTCTTTTGGTTCGTATCCTTAATTTATTCATGCAATATAAATCCATAAAAATTGTGTGTTATCTTACGATATACTAATAACTATCCTAATATTTGGATCTGAAACAAACACTGAATGAAACTTCACAGAAAATAAATACCGATACATGTACATGTATAGATAGTCTTAATCTTTAGTTTAGCGCCTTTTTTTTATTTTAACATTCAAATGGGAAGATAAAACAGGCGCTCAAATATGTGAAACGAATATAAATTAAAGTATCTGGAAATATAGTATGACATCTCATGGCCAAACTAAGCTGGATAGCGATGACTGGCGATAAGATGCTGTTATTTTTTTTACGAAAAACTATAGGAAGAAGGCATTACATAGCTAATCTTATTTCCGGGTTAACCAGCTTATAGATTCTCAATTTCATTTGAAACATGGCTAATGCTAACAAAGATGGGTTCGAATGGGGATTATATTAATTGAAAATGTTAAAAACCGATCAAAATCCCATCATTTTCATGTTTAAACTACCTAGAAATTGGTATGAAATGATAGCAGTAATGCAGCTCAAGCCACCCAGTGCATTTTAGCCCTTTAAATGCTGTCATGTGACGTCACGCGGATTGTAGCTATAGTAAAATTTCAATTAAGCCTCACAATTAAATAGAAAATTACGGGGAAGAGGCTGTTTTATGCTATTGAGTTCTTCTTGAGTTATTTTCAATCGGTGCGGTTAGTGGTGAGGATGGCTCACAGGCGGGGAAAATTACATCTTTTTAACGAATTTATTGTGGTTAATAGCAGAGGGGCGGCTTATAGCCGAGGGTTGTTAATAAGTGAGCTATTACGATAATTAATTAAGTAATTCTAAACAGACAAGTTAAACACATTTTGTCGTAAAACATTTTGTCTTGAATCATAACCAAGTATCTAGACCTTCATATTCCTAAGATATCGCCTGTTCAAAATCAAGTATTTTTGTGTTTGCTTCTCTTTTTCTCCCAATGCAATAAAACTTTTGCTTAAATTGGAGCGGCATATCCAGCTTCAACATGATTTAAAATATTTTTTTATGTCGAGAATATTCATTCAATTTATACTTTTGTTTTTTTTTTTGGTAACATATAGAACCCTATAATAGCTTATCGATGTGTTTATTTTAATAAAATGGTGTGTAAAATATGTGACGTACCTTATTGGCCAATTTGATTATTACGTCATAATCACATGGTCAACGCACAGGCGATAACAAATACATCCTTTACTATTCAAATGGTAAATATAAGCAACCATTACTTTGCTTATATAAGCATATAAGCAATGAGAAGCACAACTAGAATACCTAAGACCCTCAAGAATATCCACAAAAAGTTTCATCAAAATCGGTCAACAAATCGCGGAGAAGTAGGGCGACAAAGAAAAGTTAACGAACTAAACAAATAAATAAATAAATAAATAAATAACTATCTATATCAATAACGGCAAAGTGATGGTACAATCCACGTCTTGCAAAGCAAGCCGTGGCTAATGACATAAGCATAATTAGAAAGCCTTTAAAATGCATTTCAATTAATTCGATAGGTTTTGAAATAAATTAGTCAAATTTTATATTCAAATCGATCTAAGATACTTGTCTATCATTGTAACTTCATAAGGACATTACTACCCTTAAAAAGTTATTTTCAATTTTTCAAGATTGACCTTTTGGTCCCTTAATCCTCTAACGACAGCAACCGACGATAATGAATGGTAGTGAGAAAGTGATTTGATATTCACGAGAGATGCATGCGGATGCAGTTAAATTTAGAAACTAAACCGGAAGTACTGTATGACGCCTTCGACATTGTGTCCCTGATTTTGCGAATCTAAAAGCACATTATTAATAAGTTTCCAATAACAATTACTCAAATACACTTTGATCTGCCACACGATTATGACAGATGATAAACCTGCCGCATTTATAAAATCGAGTAAAAAACCCGGAATGCACCTTCAAAGAAAAGTCTCCAAGACGCCTAAGGATCCCCTCATTCGCCCATCGCATGTTAGACCAACATAAAGGAAACTGTGACCGACTCGAGAGCAACATAAGAAGTTTGATCCATGCGCCATTCGGTAGCACGGCTCGTTAGCCTGATGGCGCAATGCATTGTGGGTACTTCATGGTCCAATGCACATATCCATGGCTCGTGAAACGTAACGCGCTTTATGGGGATTGCCACTGGCGCCTGGGTCGCTAGTCGGGATGAGGGAGATTGGGGATGGGTTGGGGCTTCAATATGCGTATATGGTATTGTTGTTTCGTCATAAAGTAATGTAATGGCCGTAGGGTTAAGGCAAATAGCGACTCGGCTGATCCACTTACATCCACTTACATGAGTAAACACATCGCTCACGTTCTCATCCGAGCTAGAGAATCACAGACACTCGGGCAAATAGAGGTAGAAATCAAAAGTGGTGGTTACATAACATTGTCTGCGACATTGTGTCAAACTTTTGACATAAACTAGGAATTAAAGCTCTTATGAAGCTTCCAGAGACAGGCTTAAATTCAGTTCTTCTCAGTTGTAGGCATTATTCAGTTGCTTATACTAATACAAATGTATGTTAAAATAAGGTAAAATCAAAGTTTGTAAAGCCTAATGATCAATAGATATTTAAAGGCCTAAATCTATTTGTATAGTGTTTTTTTTTTTCATCAAGCCTTCTGATTAGGGTGTTTAGTTGATATGTTTATCATTTTCATTCTTTTAGAATCCTCATCGTGATACAAAAGTAAGAGAAATGTAATTTGGGGTACGGGTAGGCTATAGTTAATTGATGCGTAGGTGGATTATTATGCGTATGGATTTCTTATGAATTGTGTTGAATGACCTGACCAGCTTTTAGGAACACTTTGTGTTTGATTTATGGACCACTTACTGATCATTAAGTTGTAAAAACACTTTAATAGAAAAGTAAGGAGAGAATAAACTAGTGCGTCAGTGGCGCTGTATCCATATAGCCGTATTGTGATGGAGATACGGTTGCATTTGCTATTCAAACAAACGCATTTCAAGATATACATGTGTTATAGCATTCACTGAAAGGTTCATTATTGCTATGATCAAAATGTTCTGATTCGACACCTAATGCCCCAAGCGATAAGGATGCAGAACATCAAGGCTTTATTTCAAAAATTAACATATTCCGAAGGACGTTAATTTACATAACATATATAAAAAATATATATCGATTTTAGTTTTACCTGTTTTTGGCCTCGAGTTGAGCAATGAGTTCGCGCTGAGCCCGGTTGGCGTCCAGCGAGTGGTTCATTTCCGTCGGACTGCGCGCCTGAAACAAAGGAGATAATTTGGTTATGATTTGAAAACCCAATTTTTGAAATTGTTATGTTTTTAAAAATATATTTAAGTATTTTCTTTTAAAGGCAGCCTAAACACACCTTTACAAAGAACTATTTGACAATTTTACAATAAACTAAACTATACTAGAAGCTATCAAATAAATCTAAGTTCTTTGTTTATAATTTGTAATGGTTATTTTTTCTATGCTTCCGCAAATGCACATGCTTTAATTTCGAGGCTGTTTAAGGAAGAAGATGTGACACATGACTGATATCTAGCTGCTGAATCTTGACGTTAAGTCGCTTTCATAGATTTTCATCAATATAACAAGATTTCTGTTGACATGGCTTAATTTGATCTGATACATTCTGGAATGAATACTATGATTTAAGGAAAGCGGAGAAATAATGTGGGATGAAAAGTGGCGAAATAAAAACTATTCCGTTCGTGGTCGATATAACCAATAACAGTGCTGTGATGAGTATCTGAGCGCAGAAATAAAACATCCCAACAAAATGGAAATAACGCCGTCGCCAAAGTTTTTATCAAATATAAATCAAATATCTGTTGCATCAGAACCTATTTATTGCAAAAACAGGACGAAACACTGAGAGAGTAATGATTAGATCTGCGACAAAACATGATGAATTGGTCTTTTCGTAAAAGCACAAAATTAGCCTAGATAATGGTGGCGCAGTAACGGAAAGCATAATAGCATACCTTCTAGTATATAAATCTGTTTATTATTTTAATGATAATCATAGTTTATTGTCAAATATTAGATATTCAACAATTTATGAAGCTCCATCGATCCGATATCGTCAGATTCATTGCATCACCATACGGGAGACATTCCCTGAAAATGAACTGTAATCGTTTTGTAACCCTTGGAACAGGTGCTTTACAGAACTTTCCATGTAGGCTATCTATTCTTCCTGACAAAAATTGTACAGTTGACAAACAGTGATCGAATAAATAACCATATAAAGGATTGAAACATGACAATAAATACAAACAACAGGACAATACCACAATACAAGATAAACCTTATAGGTCAGAGTCACGGAAGTCCAAATGTATTAGAACAAGGGACGCACAATATCCATATAAACAAGACCTAATATGACAGCGATTTCCCTCGATGACAATAATGGGCTTAATGCGGGCAATCACACAAAAGCTCGGGCACAGTGACAATGTTCTTTCCGAATGGGGAAATAAACAATAACCAAGGCAGTTGATTCTCTATCGACTTAAATGAACTGACGCTGAGCACTGAGCAGACTAACAAAATACAGAGTACATTTAAAGAATAGGTGAAGGCAACTAGTGCCCAAGGGTGAAATAATGGGTTGACAAAATATTTTTTTTCGTCGGTCGTAAGACGCAATTCTTTGCATTCTGTGTATTTTGGAAAATGCGATAGTAAGATCGGTCAATTTGGTATTTGAACAGGGTAACTTAGAAAAAGTATTTGAAGGTTACGATGGATTTTACCATTTATAAATATTATCAAAACAAGCCATCGTTGAGGGCGCAGACCCCAACCGAACGCCAAAAGTCAGTGTATTTTCGTGTCTTGATATAAAGCATTTACAAATTCTATAACGTGGTTTTAATAGCATAAAATAAGGTCTGTCTCACAATGTCTTCCTCAACGACGTTTTTCTCTCAACGCCTTTCTTACAAGGTTTTTCTAACAAGGTCTTTCTCATGAAGTTTTTCTCACAACATCTTTCTCACAACGTCTTTATCACAACGTCTTTCTCACAGCGTCTTTGTCATATCTTTCTCACAAGGTCTTTCTCACAACGTCATACTCACAAAGTTTTTCTCACATCATCATTCTCACAATGTAATTCTCACAATGTCATTCTCACAACAGGATTCTCACAAGTTTTTCTCACAACATCATTCTCACAACGTTGTCATAACTTATTCCTATATACATGTACATATGCTTTTTTCGTCTTTCTCACATGGTTGCCCTTACATATTCGTACACACAACGTAGTCCTCACAACATTACAATTTTTGCGTTATGTTTCTGTGATGTACAAATATCTCCAAATATCTCAAAATCGTCTAAGTTCAGACCCCCGCCATTTCGACAATTTTTGGTCGATCAAACTGAAACCTCCTCGTTGCACACCTGCAATATATATTCTGTCACTGTGGGAAGTTTCAGAACCCTATGACAAAGGCTTCATACCAAAATGCCGCGGACAAAGTGTTTTATAAATATCCCAAAATATATCAAATTCGTCTAAGTTCAGACCCCCGCCATTTCGACAATTTTTGGTCGATCAAACTAAAACCTCGACGTTGCACACCTGCAATATATATTCTTTCACTGTGAGAAGTTTCAGAATCCTAGGACAGAGGCTTCATACTAAAGTGCCGCGGACAAAGTGTTGTACAAATATCTCCAAATATCTCAAAATCGTCTAAGTTCAGACCCCGCCATTTCGATAATTTTTGGTCGATCAAATTGAAACCTCGACGTTGCACACCTGCAATAAATATTCTTTCACTGTGTGAAGTTTCAGAACCCTAGCTCAAAGGCTTCATACCAAAGTGCCGCGGACAAAGTGTTGTATGATTAGCGTGACGGACAAGATATGCGTGACGGACGGACGGACGGACAGACGGACGGACGGACAGAGGCAAATCCTATAGACCCCCCGGGTTCCCCCGGTTGGGGTCTAATTAAAGGTACGGGGTATCGCCATAATCGTAAATGCTGTTTTTGAAGACGAACAAATGCGAAAAAATACGGATATATATCCCACCACAAAATTACAATTCCCATGTTTACAAAAATTATCGAAAAGCAGACTCAGTTTGACATGATTGTCCCAATAGCTCGATGAAAAAAAAAAAAAAACGATAATATGACAAGGTTTCAAAAAGGATTCAACGGAGGCAAACCCGGGATGAAAAACCTATTATATGTGAGCGACAAGTGTTCCCTCGGTATTTGAACAATTTTGCAAAAGCAGCGGCTGGCATAAGACTGGAAAAGTCGTTTCTTTTTACGAATGGGTGAACGACTTTTCTTCTCAGATGGATCAGAAATAAATGTCCCGGAAAATAATGTTCTATTCCCGAAGTGATAGATTCTAAACGAAAACATCAAATTACATAAGGGACTCTTTTGTTTCATGCAGGGGGGCAATGCCAAACACTTATCTTTGAAACAAAATTCCAGTTTTCTTTACGTCATTATTTCGACAATTTAAGTTTCGAAACTCAAATATGGCGGACCAAATACGGAAAAAAAACGTGGGATTAAACAATCTCATATGGCTAAACTAATTTTGATTTACTTGTAAAAGGAGCCAAGTAATGGTGATATAAACAAGGTCTAACATGGCGCTTATTCCCAGAAAGACCATAAGCGGCTTATAACCAACCATAATATATGCCCCATCCGCGCCAATAGCACTCTAACAGTGTAGCTATTGGTTCGAGTGCAGTTGATCAACGGTTCAGAATAATTTGAAATATTAAAAGACTTTAAGAGTAGGAACAAAATCCATCTTAGAAAGAAAGTAAGTGGGAGCAGTTCGGAGCACAAACAAGAAGCCGTTGCGAAGGCTTAGTAGTTCTGGAATTATATATATAAACAGCCTTGTATCCATTCCTTCTGGATGTTCTGGTGGACACTGTCTTGGTCGAGAAATGGAAATCTCAGTTACACTCAATCTCAGAAATCGTCAAAAAGTTATTACGCTTGGCGATCACAGAGGACGTGCACTTAGACGCAATCCAGGCGGAAACAAAATAATTCCACTTGACACGCATCAAACTTTCGCGTAAACAATGCGTTAAACGTAAAAACACCAAAGCGAAACAAACACAAAAACAAAGGAAGCCCTCCCGGAAAGGGTTCAGTGCCCCTAACGTATGTAATTTGGTTGCGGTGGCAGGTTCGGAGCTTTATATGAAGGGGTTGGTTGGGGTGGTTGAGTAAGTGAGAGAGGATCGAGTGTACGCAAATTCATTGGCGTAAGTGGTATGGGTGACACAGGATTTGTGTATTGTGTATGTTTATTTGATGATGCATATGTATGTATAACTCGTCTATTCTACAAAGAGTGAGTGAATCGAATATAATTTATTTGTGTGAGATACCATTAGTACACAGCGGTTTTCAAGCAATGTCATTCGGTGGCATACACTTAATGCGATCTCATTTTGTATAGACTTAGGCCCTACAGAGTTGAATTGTCTGAGAAACTGTAGTAGACCGATACAAGGGTATTTAATATGGGCAACATCAAGCGGGGAGCGCGACATGTGTTACAAAGATAACCTCTTGTAGACATCTTTCAAGCAATGAAAACCCAACACCCTGAGACATTCACCAAGAAATGGTTGAAACAAAACGTGAAGAAGCGGAACGAAGAAGTTTTGAACAGCGTCTAAGTCATATTCGAATCATTGCTCCTAGGTATGAGAACTGGTATTTACTGTTTCTTTATTTCTATATATAAAGATTTAATACAAATTACAGGAACAAATACCCACCCTTGGTGTGCGGGGCGTGCCCACAGGCGATAGACTACGCGGGGTGCTACGAGCAGACCCCGGTAGAGACACAGAACGCCGCATATAGAGGTAAGGGTACGAGATCGGACACCCTTGCTCCAGCTCCATGAATTTAAAGTGCGCCATGGTTGAGTCAGTCAAGTATGGCGACACACGCCTTTCGCTTTTGGATTGGGATGGGGTGGTTCGTAATGGGGTGAGGCGCTTGAGGGGTACGGTTTAACGGTTGTTTATGGATAGGGTTGACAGTCGCGTATCACAATACGTGTGTTTATCCCTGCTTATCAAAAGTTTCCCCGAGCGCAGTCGGGTTTTTATGAAACCCTATTAGCCTTGCCCCATGCCTTAATTAGACTCCGTTGGTGCCATAAATGTAGGTGTAATAAGCGCCCAGACTGGCTGCCAAGTGGGCATTGACACTGTTTTATTCAGGAGTTGTGCAGGTTTTCATCACATCATAAAATGGCGCGCGAGTTGTTATATCCTAGTACGGTATCATCAAGCAGAACTCCTATTATTGTTGTACCCGACCTAATAGGGCCAGTTTCATCAATGTATTTATATATTTTTCCTCAACACAGGAAATTGTTTAGCATTCATGTAAACATCCCTCTAAAAGCACTTCCTCAATGGAGCAGAATGGATTTGCGAATCCCTGTCAAGGTGAGCTGAAAAATTGAAGCGAGTGCTAAGTGACTATGGCGTCTTTTGTCAATTTTAATGCTGCTGGCAAAATGGGAGTGGCATAGCCAATTATCCACCTACATAACGCACATATGGCAATATCATATATAATGTTAACCCAATAGAAATTTATCCATATGCAGAAATTCCACTAATACTTAGTAAACTAAGCTATCCCAATGATTCATAAAAGCATAAATACATGGCAATTCTTGCTCTTCATGAAATCATAATTCCATATCCTATTCAACCCTGATATACTTTGCGGTTGAGTCTTGAGATCACTTGTATATCCTTTTAATATTCCATAAGGTATACCGTTTTTATTCATATTAATGAAGAAACGTCTATTAGTTATTCTAAATAATCCTTATTAGACTTTATTCTAACCAGCATTCTTGTTCCACCTCAAACATATGTTAATGTTATCTTCGGCATTTCATTGTTGATTTTCACAAAACTTATTAACACTTTCAAATATCCATGTACTTCTCACTTTCAAGTGACACTCTTTTGTCCTCGTCACCCTTAACAACACTAGTGCCATATGACTCCGGTTGCCCAGTGCACACAACGATCCCACAACATCACCACAACCATCCAAGAGCAGAGAGAAAAACAGCCTTTACACAGCAGAGAGACTGGCAAGGTGTGCGTGTGTAGAAAAGTCTATAGCAGGGCTGAGTTGGCAATCAACGGGCGGAAAGCAGGAGCAATCACGGTTACTTCCGTTTAAGCCGCACGACCTCTCGCCTCGCTGTAAGCCGACACCGGGCCAATCATCTCTGTGTCTCTTTTGTCATCCGCGAAAATTGTGTATGTGGATGCGTCAATCCAACGTTTCTCTATTCTAAAACAGCGCCTTTTAATACCAGTTATCCAACTTAAGCATGCGGTATTTTTGCGTGTGCATGCATACAGGCTTTGACTTTGGCAAGAGATTAAGCATAAGCTTTAGTAACTTGCGTCAGTAGTTTTCAACGAGGTGCATCAAACGAATGATAAAAGCCTCTTCGCTTACGGTTGGCTTTGAATCTCTTTAGCAAAAC
Organism: Hydroides elegans; assembly: GCA_001703475.1. Classification (NCBI taxonomy): domain Eukaryota; kingdom Metazoa; phylum Annelida; class Polychaeta; order Sabellida; family Serpulidae; genus Hydroides; species Hydroides elegans. Next base: position 16,285 of record LQRL01155303.1, read on the forward strand.
GGAAATTGTGACACACGACACATTTTGTCTCCCCTTTCAAATGTGGATGCATTTATCCAGGTAAATAGATTATATATTGGATCAATCAGCGATTTGGTTTCCTTAATAAATGATAAGCTTAACTATTGATGCATGGCACAGCCAGTTATATATACATAGGCGCGTAGGAACAGCCCAAAGAGAAGGCAAAAGGAGCAGGGGACAGACTGCGTGAATAATTTAGTGACTTATATTCATGTTCCTGTCTGTTTCCTGTGGAACCTTAGATTTATTAACGTACTTTTCTCGTTCC
>LQRL01155306.1:4370-14401 GCA_001703475.1 Hydroides elegans
ATGTATGCACTCGCTACAAATCATATCATATCCCATGACAATGTTTTTGCAAAGTTACTCATAACTTAATATAATTTGACTTTATTTTAAAAACGCTCATATATACATGCCTGTGTATTACATTTCAACATGAATCGAAATCATGTAAAATACATCTTCTCGAAAAAAAAACGATATTATGAATTGGGAATTTGCATATATAAATCACGATTGTTATCACTCTTTACCTACATAAATCAGAAATGTCAGTGCAAATATTTACCTCATAATTTCATTAATTAATGTCGATGTGTACTAATAATATTTGTTATTGGCAAAAGAGCAATTCAATGAATAAAAATTATAACAACTTTAGGTTTTTAATGAACAAACTATAAACCAACAAACTATGAACAAACTATAAACCTTTGTGATACATCGATGGTATACAAATCATGCTTTTAAATACAAAGGTTATATTACGTTTATCAAAATCATATATGAATATATAATATATAGAACATGTAAACTCTTTATTGAAAAAAAGAACATTTATATATCCATAAGCTTAAAATATATAACCTGGAATACATATCATACTCGACTTCCTCTGAATTGATATATATATACTGCTCAAAACAATTAAAGGATCGGGGAAAGGGTTGGTGGGTACGGCCTCCCTGGACGGGTTTTGGTGTCAATTTTTGTATATATTGTTCCTTGTTTATACTTAAATAAATTAATTTGGATAAAAGTTCTATAGAGAAATATGGAAGGTGTTAAACATTGAATAGATCACGGTACCCCCATTTCAAGAATGACTTTTTATATCAACCGTGTTTTATTATGCTTTTTTTTTTGGACTATTCTGTCATAATGTCAATTTTTATTAGAATTACGGTTTTCATGTATTTGCAAGAACAAAATTATGCAGTTCTTTGAAATTTTAGCGAACCTTTTACTGAAAGAATTGGGAAAATATCGGAGAATAGGCAGTCTCAACGACAGGTTTCTAAACGCTTCGATATTTCTCAAATTCTCGTTTTGCTCATTTGGACACGTTTCTGGGAGACTTCTGGATATATGCGAAGACCCGGACAAGGCGTTCATCGCATGAAGACACCTCACATAGACCGCTATATAAGTTTAAACACACTTCGCAGCAGCGTCGCTACAGCGCGACCGATCGAAATGGACTTTCGACGGGGTACCGGTGTGCAATTTTCCGACCAAATGACACGGAATCGACTGGCCGAGGACTATTTGGGAGCAAGAATGTCAGCATTCCCCTTTATTTTGACTCAGTTACACCACAGCGCCCGCATTGCATATGCCTTGGACCATGTAGGGTAGCATGCATGTCACTGGCGTACAGTACTGTTCATGGCCGCGAGCAAGTTCAACATTTCGACATTTGATCGACGTGTCCGAGTGTGGAGGCACCAGCGAGAGCGCTTCAATATCGGTAACAACATGCAATATGACCTATACGTGTGAGGGTCGGTCATGGTAAAGGAAGGGTTTTGCTTCGATGGTCGTACCGAACTACATGACATTAATAGAGGGTTATTGACTGCAATAAGATCACTGGACTACATTGTCGAACCGATTGCTAGACCTTCTGATGGTGCATTTTGTGATTAATTTGTTTTAATGCATGATAATGCATGTCCCAATGTTGCTCGCGTAGTGCAAGGGTATACAAAGGAAGCCCTAATCGAGGTAATGAGCTAGCCATAGGGTGGCAAAGACTTAAATATCATCATACACTGTTGCGATTTTATGGAAAGACGCATCAGAAAGCGCGAACAGCCTCCAAAGACGCTACCGGAGATACCCCATGCACTCATGGAGGAATGAGAGGTTATGCCTCAGCTAAGTATCCATAGGTTGATACTCAGCATGGCCCAGGGTATTTAAAGGCTGGATGTGGCCATACGAGTTACTAAGGTATCATTTTGAACATTTTAACTGAGCTGTTGTTGTTTCAATTCACATTGTTAATTTACTTCGATCGGATTTATCATTTTGAATTTGGGGGTATCGTGTTTGTTGGACAATAAAAGCTGGTAAGAGTTTCAATATCTAGTTTTTCTTTGCAACACATATTAGCAATTGTATCTGTCTGTACTTTTGAAATTATTTTTCAAAAAAATATTAAGTTTTTCCCAGACCAGCCGCACCCTCAAATCTGATCCTTTAATTGTTTTGAGCAGTATATGAAAGATTGATTTGAAAGTATAGTTATTCATTTAGCCAGAAATGTTTATTTGTTGAGGACCACAATTATCAGGAAACACAGTTACCATTTCATCATTTATAGATACAACATCATAAAACTATCATTTATGCTAAGTGTTCGATATCAACGATCAGTAGTTTAATCTAGTTTATGTTGGAATGAGTAAGTTAAAGTCATTTTTCTTTTCACAACTCTTTGCAAAACACGTGATTTTCTCATGAAACACAATACATTGCTCGGTCTTATCAACAACGCTATTTTCCTTCGTAAACATAACAGCAAAATGCGCGTATAGTTGGGCTAGGTTCAAACACAGCTTGCAAGTTGTAACACATTTCAGCTTAATAGCTAGCTGAGCACAGCGGAAATAAAATGAACACATAAGAAGCAAAAACTCAGCTTTGAAGTTGGAGTCCGCGTACACGGGTATGACCTCTTTAATAACTGTAATTGCGTTACTTGCGGCGATCAAATCTTCCAGTGTGACAATAAATCTTTGCTGGCCGATAGCTGTTTCAGGGAAATCCAAAGCGTACTTTGCAGAGACCAGTATGGATACGCATTTTTGTTCTTTTGTTTTGACGCTTTTTGATTTTCTGCACTGATTAACGTATTCTTGTACACTTTTGATTTCAAAACGTATAGCCTTCCTCTGGCCTGACGTCACATCGCCAATGGATTGTTTGACACCACACTCATGCTCACAAATACAGTGTCGGGTCAGTATGGCATATTTGGATGCCTTTCCGCTTGAAAAGGGCTGCGAATCGTCTGGTAACTGGCCGTGTTGATATGTGGATTTGCTGATATCACTAGTTGTTTCGCTTTCCGATGACAGTGTTTCTGATGAGCAATAGTCAGTGTGATATGGCACTTGATATCGTGGGTATTCACTCTCTGGAAGGTATTCTTTGTGAACACGAAAGAGTTCACCTGAGCTCTCACCCTCACTGTCATCTTCCTCTCTATCAGAAACCATAGATGCATTCGTGAAAGATGTTTCCGTAATGAGGTGAAACAAGATGACATTATCAAGTGCATAAAACGAATGAGATGCATAAGGCTCGATTTGGAGTGCTCCTGGGGAATGTTGGGTATCTGCTGTTAACATTTGCATGTCACCGATAAATTGTTCCTTGACACCTGTTTTTGTCGCCGCCTTTTTAGTGCGCTTCTTTCGTGTTTTGCTGTACGATGTTGGATTCCCGAAATCATCACTTGTAAAACCATCACTCTCAGATTCATTGAGCGCGTGGTCATCTGATGATGTTTTGTTTGTTCTGAATGTAAACATGCCTGCTCCCATTTCAAAATCAGTATGAAAACTACTGGCAAAACATTTTCCTTTGAGATATTCTAAGAATTCGTCAATGATTTTGCTCTCTTCATAAGGCGAACCTTTTCCTAACAGCGAAGCGTACTCTAAAAATAACATCGCATCGATAAAGCAACATTTTGATTGAGATTCATCAAAATCCCTTTTGTGACGTTGTCCCCTGCGGTAGAATAATCCTGCAACAGTTATAAGGAAGCGAAGGAGGAAGCGAATTACCATTTGATGAAATGGGTAATCCGACAGAATGAGCTGTAAAAAGCTTTGAGCTTTCATTATCCTATCTTTTGATAAATCTGTAAGATCACGTTTTGCAGCATTTTCCGGTAAGTTAAGGAGTAATTTTGCACTCATCACTAAACTAAAGAAGTGTTCATGCAAATCATATTGCTGATTGTTGTTGTTTTCCGCATTCATTATGGCCCTCCTGGAGGCGGTAAACTCCTCTACACCTGGGTTGCACACGCGGTCATCGTTTAGATTAGAAGTTCTTAGTCGAGCTAGATAGTAGCTACCTTTGTTATAATGAAATCTCCAATGATCTACGAAATCAGTTGAATTAGAACTCAAGTCGGATTCGATTAGTTTGAGCATTCCCCATGCACGACCATGGTCCCCTTTTCGACTATGTATGGACACTTGCACAAATTTGCCAATCAATTGAAGTTGGAATTTAGCATCGGCAGAGGTGAGTGTTTTGCTTTTCGTCATCGCTTTATTCGTCCATTTGAGAGCTTCCTCCAAATCCAGACTAAAATGCGATACTTTTGCCTTCTCTAAAAGTAGTCTTATTTCTATTTCGGGCTGCCCTTTGTCGAAAGCTTGTTGTATTAAATTGTCAATTTTTAGGTGCAGCCGTTCAAAATCCTCTGCTTTGTTACACATTTGTCTTAAATTTAACAATTCCCGACACTTTTCCTCTACATGTTTTCCATATATGAGAGGTTTGATTGCTTGACCTTTCGAAGGGGGTCTAGTAATTGGTGTAGGATTTTCCTGATCAGTTTGAGTATCGCACTTTGCTTGTCTTGTTTCATCATTTGACTCATGCGCCGATATCAACGCAAATTTATCACTAAACGTATTTCTATTGCGACTATACACTAAAAATAAGGTATGAGATCTATCCATTTTATACCATTTAACATGCAAGTAACTAACACAGTTTTGTGTATTCTATAGTTTAACATATATTAGGTATTTATCTAGGTTATATAATCCTTGCTATCATGTTCTAATCTATGCTAGCCAGTGTTGTCACTCCAACACGTCATTTTAAAATTCGTTATATGGCGGTTATGAATATATCCTTTTTGCAAATTAAGATAATGTCATGAAACTATTCGATTCAATATAAACTTGTGCATATGTTGGCGAATGAATTCATGCATTACATACACATATAATTAATTTCGAACTACAGTAAACACTATGCATTACAGGTAGAACAAGTAAAGTAATAAATCAATGCAGTGACCCAAATACAAGCTACAAGTATTGCTTGAAGCAGGCTTCAAGTATTGATCCTATTATCATGTCATATGTATAGGTTATTCAACAGCAAGAACTTCGCAAATGATATGCAGACCATCGATACGTAATCGAGATGTTTGTATATCAATTGTAAAGTGAGGCCTTTTGAATAACCGTCTTACTTCATTATTTCATGTCAATTCAATCCTTTTACCTGGATTACCCTAATATTCACTCACTTCGTTTAAATTAAAATGATGTCATTCACTCTTTATACTCTCTCGTATCACAACCTATATTTTGAATCATATGCGAGACGTCATTTTAGAGATAAAAATGGCAGATCAATATGATTTTGTGTATAATCATTACCAATTGAGACTATGAATTAAGGGCACAAATTTGAAAATTAAATGCAGGAAAATTTATTAAGCAAAAAATAAAAAGAAAAGGCTCAAACAAAGAAAACGACATTTTCAGTTGTTTCAGTGACGGATATAAAAACACAAAAGAGAAACATCGCAAAATACTCACAAAGCTTTGTTGTGACTACACTAATTTCTGGAGTTTGATTTCGAAATTCTCAAAGAAGGATTTTCAATTAAGGGCCCGGCTATGCGGGAAGCTTTTCCGGCTTGAGATCCTAACAAACCGTAATTTAAGCTTTTCTGGCTTGATATCCTAACAAATCGTTATTTTAGATTTTAAATGATTTTTGTTAGAGGAATTCATTGAGACGGTTTGTAATGGTTAAAAATCTTTAAGAAAATTCCCGTGTGTGGAGGCCCTTATATTTGCATGCATCAAGTTAAGGGTCAACTGCGTCATGTCACTTTTGAGTATCTTCTCATTAAAGAGTTCTAAAATGCCAGTATGACTGGTAAAATGACTCAAAATATGTCATATATTTTCACTAGTAGCAACATGCGATATATTTTCACTAGTAACCAATGTATATCATATTTTATGTAATCAAAAGGTCTAGACGAGTCTGTATGAGATATATTTCAATAGTTGGGTCCCAACAGTTGACAATACGATTTATATTAAACTGAAAGATGAAAGAAATCATGAAATAAAATCATGTAAACGTTAGGAAAGCAGAGATATTCGAATACTGCCGAGAGAGATCATGCAAAATGTATATTGAAACTGCTATCTGTTCGTATGTATTTGTTTGCGATTAATGTATAATGTGATTAATCCTTTTCGTGTTTTCTTAATGATAAAAAGCGAAAGCCATTTTCTTATGATAACATATGTTTCAATTAATGCTAAGATTTTTAAATTAACTTTAAATTAACTTTATATTTTGGTTTAAGTGCCATCTATGTAGGCCCTATTTAAGTTTCGTGATGATATTCAGCCAAATCAAATACATCTAAAAAATGCATTTTATTATAATCTAGCGACTAGAATTTTTATATGTACGGTAAATGTTATTTTGTTACCCTAGCGTGTATAAATGGACTGGAGTTTAATCGACGGGTGGTGGGTTGGTGGGTGGGTTGGTTTGTTGGTAGCTTTTTGCTCTAGAAATACGACAAATGAACTTACTGAATATGTGTCCCAAGAACGGTAAATCGCCTGGAACAAGCGGAATTTGGCGATACGTCTCTTCCCTTTTCCACCATCTCCACAAGTAATGACATATAACTACCGCTAGTGCCGTAGAACATACCAGCAACACTAAACCCATCCTTTCGTTGTTATAACCTGGTGACAGAGTTTAAAGTTATAAATGTCTCAAATTAATAATATATATTTATAATAATCCGCTTTATAATAATGCGCGATGTTAAGATTACAACTGTTCTTTTTTGCACCGAGCAATTAATTACAAGTAAACGCGTTTTAGAAACGTGAAACACATAATATGGTGCAAAAATACGTCTTTAGAGCTATAAAAATACGCTCTCGGTTTACCGAGTTGAATAAGAACATCATACTTGAAGTGACATACAAGTTTCGACTTCGCCTTACTCAGGAGTACCCAACGAGCCATTTTTGTAAAAGGGTCTCATTTAACTGCATTTGGCCAGAAATGAATTCTAAACTACTTTAAATCTGATAATTACTTGTATTCATTGATTTGTTGTATTCTTAATTTGCCAGCAAGGAACACAGAAAATATCGTGCCAGCAACTTAGCACAAATCTGCCAGCAGAATAAAACATTGATATACAGAAGTGTTGATTTTGCGCATAGTTTTAAAAAGTATATTTTTGGGCTTTGTTAAGCATATATTTTATATACAAGTGCATCACAGTAATTAAACTATGCTTTTATTCAATTATATTGTGCATCAACATTTTTAGACCATTGGAGACATATTTATAACTTGGGTTTTATTCGTATAAAGTGCCAGAAAAATACGAAATATTTGAAAAACAATATTTTATCTATTCTGTTCTGTGAAAATGCCAGCAAGATAGATATTTGAAAAGAATAGATATTTCACCGAATAAATCGCTGGGTACTCCTGCTTACTCCCATCCCCCTTTCTATAAGTTGCTCTTATAAACGGACAGAATGATTGTTAAAAATAGCGCTCAATCAATTTGAGTCTTGGAATCTAAAAAGCAGATTTTTAAAATCATGCCCCGACACCTAGGCAAATTATAGGGATCATCAAGTACTTGGACAACTTGGAACAGTTTCTTTAAATACGACAAGCTAATTTTAAACAATAATTAGTTAGCTCCTGATAGCATTTCCCTTCACTTAAGTCCCTCGATAATTCTCACGTGGGAAATCACGCGATATAAATATAAATAATTGACACTTGCATAAAAGTGTTAAATGGTTTCGTTTATAGATGTGTCACTTCCCACTGGACCAGATAAATATCCTTATTATTGACAATATGAAAGTGTGTCGGGCGTCCTTTTTTGTCGTGGACGTAAAACGAGACGTCATTGAGAAATGTCGCCGAAATCGGGCGTTAAAGGACGTTCATCCGACGTCGGAGTGTGAAAATAACGCAAGGACGAGTTTTTATATGGGCTCAAACTAGGACGTTCTCTTGGCCGCAAGTGGCGTGTTACGAACGGTTCTTATCGATTGGGTTTATTTCTTTGCAATGTGAGAAAATGCACTGTTAATAATGTAATGCTGCGAACATGGTGAATGTAAGTCTGTAGTTTCTATAATTTATGGAGACATTTTTTTTTTCCAAAATTTGAAGCCAAATTAAAAATATCGTATGTGCAGCTTTTAAATTGAACTACAATATTTTCTAAGATTCTAGAAATCTTCCCAAGTGTGTACCAATTTAGAGCAATACCTCAAGGTTTTAGATGTTTTCCCCTAAAAACATATACATTTCTCCAACAATTGTGTACATTTAAAAAGATAGCATGTGTAAAATAAAAAAGTTATAAGCTAAAACTTAAATCGATTAAGCAGTATAATGATATAGTCTACAAGCATTGAATTTTCCCGTCGTTTTTTTTCACAAAATAAATAACGGTTTAGACTCATAATTATAAAACATTTTCATATGCATACCTTATCTTATTGTGTCTTTTTCGTCAGTCTAGCTGGGCATGTAGCTTATCCATATATTATATCATTAAGCCTATTGATCCATATCAAGTCATTTTTTTATCCATCAGATGCGTTATATTTGGTTATAATTCACGAAACATATGTTTTGTTTTACATTAATTAGCCATATATTCCTACAGCATCCTTTACGGGGTTATGAAGTTATGACAACTCTCAAATGAATGAGGACACCCCATGACATGTGTTTTGTTCAAAATCACATGCAGGGTTTTGAGCTAGTTGTTGAATATGTATCAGTGCATAACAATTATACCAGAGATCTTAAATATATAATTATACTTTGGCAAATCAAGGGCCACATGCGTAAAGGTAGAATTCTCTCTAGTGGAGTTTTGTTGAAAAAAAAGTATATCATATACCGGGGTAGTTATTTTATGATTTTCTCCAGAAAATGCTAACGACCATAATTATCATTTTAACGTTATATTGCGTCATATGACAGAATCAGGTGTCATTTCAAAGCAAAGAGCAAAAACAATGAGTATTAGTATTAGAGGGGTTAGTACCTTTCTGCACAGATCCCTGCAACTGATAAATGGTTCAATGGTGAGTTGTTGCAAATTGCAATTCGCATGTTTATAGCAGGTTTTATATTCAGAGAATTATTCACAATTATGCGTGAACATGTAGTTTTGAACATTTGTTTCTCCATAAGGAAATCTCTGAGTTTCTTGCTGGACTTTTTGAAAAACTTAGTTTTCTTGATAAAATTAAGGTCATGCACATCCCACTTAACAACTATCAACCTTTGATGAATGATCTTTAGATGTTCAATATCTGCGCTTTTGTTCAATTTGACGCTATATTTCCGTTTCTAAATGTTTTTATTTACATTTTATTTGTTCATGTTTTGTTCTTTTATACATATTTTGTTCATATATGAAACAATCGTACAATTTTGTCCTATATTCATGAATCAAAGACTTTTAAAGAACAAATATTCAGTCCTATTTCAAATATAATGCGATTTAGGGTCCCTTGAAAGTACATCACAGACAGATTGTACTTTTTTTTTGCAAGAGATATAGGCATCCCCCCGCCCTCATAAAACCACCTCTCGCTACCCTACCCTATCCCCGCCCTCCCCCTCCACACCTACTTTTCTGATGCTGTATGTAACCATCGATTACACCATTTCCAAAACACAATTTTATGCACGAAATAGTCATAAATCTTATTTCTTAAATGATTCGCATAGCATGCGGTCTAAATTTAATATCTATTTTATTTCCTAATTCAAATAGTATGTTGGGTGCATCTCCCTTGAAAGTACATCACAGAAACAGAGAGCTCATCCCCTCCATAACCCCCCACCCCAACCTACTAAAGATTTTTTTAATTTTGCCACATTTCAAATATAATGCGATGTAGGGTGCATCTCCCTTGAAAGTACATCACAGACATAGAGTGCTCTTTTTCCAAGAGAGATAGGCA
>LQRL01155312.1:11486-21899 GCA_001703475.1 Hydroides elegans
AAAAAGTTTGTGAAAAATGCATGTAAATATATACACAACTTGTGTGTTTACATGCCTTTCTGCCACCCAGTGCATTTTGGCCCTTTAAATGCTGTCATGTGACGTCACGCGGATTGTAGCTATAGCGTTCTAAGAGGGATTTTGATGTTTTCCAGAACATATCCTCAAAGCGCAACATAATTGTTCTATCATACAAGAAAATAAATTCTCATCAAAATGTTGCTCACAATCGATGTATATGGCCAATTTAAGCACATATCAGGAGTTTTTCACGCGATTTGATCTCAGTGCCAAAGTGGTACTTTTTTTCTCATTACATTTATGCCTGGAACCCTACAGTTGATTCTAGTAGCAGCTAGAGGGGCTGTTAGGAATTCCTGTTTTGCGAGTGTGCACCAAAGACTGTGCTGCTGTAGACACAAAAATCAATGATACCCCCTGTCCCACACACTCTCCCTGTTTGTGTCTATATTGAATGGCAAACAGGAGCAACTTTTTAAAAGGCAACCCTACTTCCAAAATCAATGCAGAGGAGAAAGAGAATGGGGGATGTGCAAGTTAGTAATTGACGGTTTGCCTGCATGCAAAGAATGTATCGATAATATCATTTTAGACTTAATATATTAATCGATATTGACTCCGACCATTATGTAACATCTCTTCGTTATTATAATGATGTATATGTATATACCGCCAGTTTGATTATTTGATTACATATAGACCTTTCCAATCCTAAATGTTTATAGCTATAGCTATAGAGTTCGGAATAGAAATGACTTGGCATGCATTATATATTCAGGGAGGAGGGAACAAAATACACATATGGTTCTATAACAGTTCTGATATGATAGCCAACGACTAGGAATAAAGTCAATAAGAAAACTGATATTTCAAAAAGACAAATAATTATTCAAACAGCATGATCATCACTTTATACTTAATTTATTATGTGATAAAGAGTATCAAATCATAAGAAAACATTAACAAATAATCATACCCCTTTTTTATTCCGAAAAAAGTTGTAAGCGCCTGTGGGCGAGCGCAGCACACAATTCAACTATGTAAGATGCATCTTCACGCGAATATCTATATAGACTCCCTATAACTCTATACATTTTGATGTTATGGTGTAAATGCTCTACAAAAATTCTTTTTTCATTCAATTGTTTATTAAAATTTCTCATCCGATGTCGATAATTATGTTGTCTACGTCTAATTTGCGTATTTGTAAAGGGTGTCATGAGCGGATATACGCAAGGGTAAATTTTATCCGCTAAAATAAAAGTATTTTCAGGAAAATGAAGAGGTCCATTAGGTCCAATATTAGGCAAAAAAGTAAACTGCTGCGCATCATTCAAGTGCCCGGGAAAACCGCTACGAACTAAAACGAGATTATTATTCACATCTGTAATAATTTGAGTATGAACACAATGATATGCTCTATATCCACTATAAAACAGAGCTTGATTTTCGATTGGTCTATATATTTCATGTGATGTTCCATCTATACTTCCAACACATGACGATAAACCATCCCATTCACCTCTCATTTCAGTCCATTCCTCTACAGAGGGCCGTCTTATTTTTCTTTGATTCCTAATAAGAAAACGCCATAATCTTGGCCATACTCTTGATACAATGTTAGACACGGTACTCATAGAAATTCCGAAACAAATAGATAGCATAGAGTAACACGGATAACTCCTTAACCAAATTAATGTTAAAAGAAGTTCATTTTTTAGTGAAAGTCTGTGTAATATAGGCATTGTGTTTTCCTGTAAAACATTAGATACATCATTAAATAATTCCGTAAAAGATTCATCTGTTTCTCCTGATATCAAATAAAATTCATAGGGATGCGAAATAAAATTCGTGTAGCAGTCTATTCCTTGCCAATCATTATTTACGTGTGGAAATATCCTCTGTCGAAGTGATAATGACGAAAAATGAAAAGGCAAAAGGGAAAATATCGTCATTATAAGAACTATTTCAGGATTACATGTATTATCCATCACAGGATACATAGCACTAAATGAAAGAATTTGAATCAAAGCACTTTTTTGAGCCAGCGTAAGAATCATCGTGACAATGTATTAATTAATATTTTTATGCAATTTATTTTAAAATATCCATCAAATATGTGTGCTCAAGTTTGACCCGTCTTCCAGTCAACGAATATATCGAGTATATCACGTTCTCTTGATCAAGGCACAACTGATGTCTGCCTTTAAAAAACACCAATAGAGTTTATAAGGTGAGATGTACATGTATTTGTCCATTCGTGTTATATTGAAAAGTCTGCATTGAAATGAATTCCTTATATGGGACTCTATATATGCAATAGTATTGCATTGTTTGGCTAGACCTGTCATTCATTCATTTGCACGTGTGTTTAATAAAAGATCAACATGGATAAAGCAAACTTCAAAGGTAATATTTGTTTTTATATATTATATGTTATATAATTTTAAACTGTTCCTTATATAATATAAATGTATTGACAAAGGGATATAATGTATGGATTTTTATGTTTTCAATTAAAAAGTCTACTTTTAGAAGCGGTGCCAAGGGTTAATTATGTAGCAAAATGTATAATTCTATATTCTTCACTTGATGTAAAAGTAAATTTATATTGTATATTTCTAGGAAAAACGCTGTTAGGCAGGCGACGTCTGAAGGTTATATTTTCGGATCAAGAAAAGCTGCTTCTTTTACGAGCATACCAAGCGCATCCTTGTGACTGGAATGATGTTATATCTACCATGAGGGACAATCTGGATAACCTTCCCAATGAGAAAGTCCGAAATTTCTACAAAGAAGCCTCAATCAAATCGTTAAAGGATAGACTGTGTGGCAAACTGTCTGGCATGCTGAAAAACTCTGAAAAAGAATCGGATGAAGTAAGGTATGTGTTTTGAAAACGTAATTCCTAAGCCGCGTTTACGCAAAACCGCGTTTAAATAATGCTGAAAGAGCGAATTTTGCATTAACAGAGATTGTAAGTTGCTACGCTTTTATACAAATATGACCTACGAGCTCTTGGTATTCAAAGCTTAATGTACGTGCTTCATTGTTTGCGTAAACGCGGCTTTAGTTAGACTAAAATCTGACGAAATATAGTTATATCTTAATTAGAAATATGTGCATGCATAATTTGTAATGCCCCCCCTCGCTAAGCACTTTATTTTTATAAATTTTAAGTGGAATATTTTCATTTTTGGTTATTATACATTTGAGCAACTAGGCGAACGTACCGCTTTTCGCCATGTATATTTGCGCCTTATTCGCTCCCAGTTTAATTGTTGTTTGTGTCTACAGGTAAAAGGTAACTAGAGACGTTTCTATTTGATAATAGATAAAAGACGATTCATTTAAATGGTTATACAATTATGTAATAAAATATTAATTTATTTGATATTATATATTTGCTATATATTTTTTTCTGAGAACGGAGATTGATGCTGTCCGACAACTCGAAGTGCGACTAGTCAACGACTCAAGCGTAGAATCCACGACAAGCAAGTCTGTCGGACCCGCGGTACCCGTTGAACCCGCTGAACCCGTTGAACCCGATGAACCCAATGAACCATTTGAGCCTTTTGAGCTCAGCGACGAAAATGATGATGGTTTGGCCAAAATTATTAGACCAGGGAAAAAGCGCAAACGGGAAGAAATCGACCGAGCTAAGCCTGGGACGTCGAAAAGTGAGAACGAACGGGAAGCATTAATGAAGAAACACCACAAAAAATCGAAAAAAGAAAAAAAAACGCGATAAAAAAATGTCAATCAGCAAAGCTAACCAGCTTCTATACATGAAGTATATGACCAAAACAATGCCGAAGTTGCTTAAGGTTCTTGGGGTCAGCTCTAGCTCATCGGACGAGAGCTCATCTGACTCATAGACATTCTTTTTAGGATAGAAAATTGACTGAAAACGCGCTTTATTAAGACATTTTCGAATTAGAACAGTTTAGATTTTTAAGACAGTTCGATACGTTTTAGTATAAGAATGTTCCGATCATTTAAATACGTTTTATTACAAGTCAATATAATTTAGTTAATGAAAGCTTTTGTTTCTTTTCAAAGAATATTTTACACCCCCCCCCCCCTTAATATCAAATGAGTGTCACTTAAGGCTATTGAAATCGAACTCTATATCCAAATCTATTTCCATTTCCATAAACGTGAAGGATTGGAAAGGTCTTATAAGACCTTTTTCAATAATTTTGTGTTTTGTAACAATCCATTCGAAATTTTTATGATAATGTTTCAGAGATATATAGCTAGGCATACTACATTGAAATGCTATCGATAACCTGTCTTAAATGCAAGACTATCTATTGTTATTTTTCGTAACAGATGTTCCTTTCCAGATTATAGCTATCAAGATGAGCTAAATGATGTTATCTCTCAACAAATATTAATCACCTTTTTGTAAAAGAAATAATTTATTTTTTTCTTTAGTATGTTTCAATGGTTCAAGTGATTTATGTGCAAATGAACATGTTTTGAAAATAAGGTTGTGGTTTGCCCTTCTTATGCAATGCTGTGATGAAAATACGGAAAACATGGTTTGGTATAGATAAATATACATGAATAATTGTTAATTGCAAAGCTGCAGACCACTATGTAAAAAATAGAAATTACATTTTTAACCTTCACAAGATTCTGTAATGGGTGAATATGAAACTAGATTCTTCTGACGCTATTCGATGTAAGTACATTCAGCTAAACCACGCAGATATATTAAATTCCGCTTTTACACATTGGTGATGGCAAAGTGAATTTTCGAGACAATAACGAAAACCTTTTTTCTTAGCTGTATAAAAGGGTGACATTTTAGGGTTTTAGACCATCGGCTCTCGAAGAACCAAAACTCTAAAGAAATGTTTTTTTCCTTGAGGTGGGAGGGATACAAATCACCATACACAATAAGAAAACACGTCCAAAACGTCAGTATTCAAAATGCTTTATTTCATATTTGATTTGTTCTTTCGCCGGAATAAATCACATACTATCAACTGTTGGGATCAAACTGTTGAAATATATCTCATACAGGCCCGTCTTAACCTTTCGATAGCATAAAATATGCTATATATTGGCAAACTAGTGTAATTATATCGCATTTTCCCTCTAGTATAAATATATGATATATTTGGATGTATAAAATTACCAGTCTAATTTGAATTTTAGAACTCTTCAGTTAAGCGTACCATTAAGGGTACAGTGAGAAGAATAACATACAACTGGAAAAGCTAAACGACGACAATGCACTACAATAGAGATACACACTAGCTGTAAAGAATCGATTCCATAACCTAACTATTGAAAACGAATCATCCCCCGAAGAGTATGATGCTTTATCAGCAACACGAAAGAAGCAGCAAACGAAGTCCTTCAACAATTAAAAGGCAAAATGAGACAACAAAAATGCGACGACATACGCCTCACATAGAGTCGCTGTGGAAGAAGCATTCAACAAATACTAACAAATCCTGACGAGACCTCCTTGGAAACGCTAAGATTATTTTTTTAACTTTGATTATATTGATTATCCTGCTAAGTTTTGTCTATCTGGTCTATCTTCATACATATTATTAATGAATTCATTAATTTGAATTGAAATGTTGACCATCATTTACAAAATTTGAGAGGTAATTTAGCTTTATTCAACATTTCAATTTTCGCAAAAGGTATTCTTTTTCGGTTCCAAGCTGGCTATCAAACCTAAAACTGGCCAGCTGGCTTGCAAAAAGTGAACACCTTTTTGCAAAATTGTAATGTTCAAAAACAATTATTTTATTGTTTTTCGTATTTGTAATGTTGCTTAAAGGTGATTTAACAAATTTTTAATTAATTATTTGTATGAAGATAGACAAGATAGACAGAGCTAAGCAAGATAATCAATATAACCCAAGTTGGAAGTTTATAAATGAAAAACGATTGGCAAGTAGAAATGGGCTGATAGAAGGAGACACCAAAGAAGAGAGACCAGTGAACTGGTTTAGAGTATTCCAAGGTTGGTCAACTCCCTGATAACGGGGGACGACGAAAGAGGCCAAATATTCCAAGAGTTAAATATATATGGGCCATCTAAGAAGGAAGAGTACAACAAAGCAAATCGTTTTTTATTCACCTCTCAGACATGTTAGCATAGATATTTGGTACTCCAGGTATCGTAGATGTCTGAGCGCAATGATACAGAACGTATTTATTGCGAGTATTTGTAGCTCTTTTAAAATAATCTTAGCTTATCTTCTTATCTTGTTTGTATCTCTTCTTGTTTGTATAACGCTTCATATATATGAATCTCTAGTTTATAATATCACAGATAGAAATGATTATTTAATATTTCTCAAGAAAGCAAAAAGTTCCATGACCGAGGGTAAAGCATGTGAAGAAAATAACCCTTCTGAAAAGATGAATTCTTGACGAGTAAATACTAGGGTTCTGTAACAGGGCTCTACTAGAAGGACAAAAACCCGAACCGCAGTCGATTATGAATATAATACGTATCCTTAAATCTGATGAACTCTCCGAAGGCAACAATTGCATATTACGTATAAAGGTGCGCGCCCACTGAGGCGAGAGCGAGAGCGAGAGCTAGAGCGAGAGCTAGAGCGAGAGCGAGAGATTTTTTGTGCCACTATATTTGATATCAATGCGCGCCCACTAAAGCGAGAGCGAGAGCTAGAGCGAGAGCGAGAGCCAAAGCGAGTGCACAAAACACTCGCTCTCGCTTTTCCTCTCGCCCGGTTCGGCTTTGAGGTTGAGGTGTATAAGTTCATTTACTAAACACATCTAGATTGATAAATCGATATATGGAATGATAGATAGAATGGGATATTGAAAAGCTTAAAAGCATGGATAAACACAAACATATGTAGCACATATGATATATATGTTAATACATACTTCCAAAAAAAACATTATATTAGCAAAACGTCATGCAATTTAGATAGGCGTATTTAACGTTTCCCGGTGGACCTCGCAGACGTAGGAACAAAGTAATTGTAACGTCGGGATAACGTCGCGACGTCATGCCCGGAAATAACGTGGTATAAGCATATCCTATCCGATTGACAAAATACTTTCCACCTTATCAGTTTTCTATATGTGACTTCTGGCTTGAACTTTATAATGATGGAGTCTATTCGAAGCCCATCTTTAAATCACCTAAGAATATTATCTTTCGAGTTGTCATAATGCATTTTTTCTATCTGAAGACAAATGGACTACTTTAATCCCTAGCGGACCGGTGTTATCATCGGGTTTGTGACCTATTTTCATAGATATAATATTCATATTGATAAATATTGCACATTATATATTCAGTACAAATAGACTATAGATATAAACATGGTTATAAACTCTATTTTACATGCTTCCGACTTTGTATGAAAAGGCCACCGGTTTTAATTATATAAAAGTCTTATCAGAATCCCGAAATATCTCTATGATGATAAGGCATCCAATAGCAATATTGTGCCATATGCATATTCACATTGTTGTACGTCGAGGGACGGGTTATTTTTAAAGATATATTTCAAAGTACATGCAAAACATGCCTAATTAAACTTAAGATAAAATACGAATTTGTTTATGCATAGTTTCGATTCTGTGTGAAATAGGAAACCGAATTTCAATAACAAGACCTTATCGGAATCCCGAAATATCTCGATGTTGATAAGGCATCCGATATCAATATTGTTCAATGTTGAAGTTCATATAACACTACGCCAGGGAACACTATATTTTGAAAATGAATCTAATTTATACCAATTTTAAGTCTCTCGCAAAACCTCTCGCTTTTGTTCTCGTTTGTTTTTGGGCGCGCACCTTTAAGGTGCGCGCCCACTGAAGCGAGAGCGAGAGCTAGAGCGAGAGCGAGAGCTAGAACGAGAGCGAGAGCTAGAGCGAGAGAAAATCGAGCAAACCAAGTAAATTAGCGAGAACAAAAGCGAGAGGTTTTGCGAGAGACTTAGAATTGGTATAAATTAGATTCATTTTCAAAATATAGTGTTCCCTGACGTAGTGTTATATGAACTTCAACATTGAACAATATTGATATCGGATGCCTTATCAACATCGAGATATTTCGTGATTCCGATAACGTCTTTATGTTTCAAATTCGGCTGCCTATTTCACTTGGTTTTGTAATTCTGCGAAAACTAATTTATATTTTATCTTAGGCATATTATACATGAACTTAAAGATATATCTTTAATATATCCTGTCCCACGACGCACAGCAATGTGAATATGAATATTGCAAAATATCGATATCGGATGCCTTATCATCATAGAGATATTTCGGGATTCTGATAAGACTGAAATATGATGAAATCCGGCCGTCTTTTTATTCAAAGGCAGACGTAGGAATTATTGAATTTAAAAACATGTTTATATCTATACTATGTGTGTACTGAATATATACTGTACGGTATTTATCAAAACTTAGGCCTATATTGTTTATGTCACTAACCCGATGATAACCTCGATCCGCTGGGGATTAAAGCAGTCCACGTGTGGTCAGATAACAAAATGCAATATGCCAATCCGATAAATAATATACAAAGTTGATTTATATAAAGACTTTGTATAGACTCTATCATAATAATGTTCAAGCCTGAAGATACAAATAGAAAACTGATTAGGCTGGAAATAATCATGTCAATCGGTCAGGATAGTTCCTACGACGTAAATTCCACGTATAACGTCGCAACGTTATCTCGACGTTGCAATAACTTTGTTCCTTTTTCTGAGAAAGGTCCACCGGGAAACGTTAAATGCGCTTATCTAAATTGCATGACGTTTTGCCAATATAATGTTTTTTGGAAGTGAGTTTTAACATATATACAATGTGCTACATATGTTTGTGTTTATCCATGATTTTAAGCTATTCAGCATCTCATTCTATCTATCATTCCATCTATCGATTTATCAATCTAGATGTGTTTAGTAATTGAGCTTATCCACCTCTACTTCAAAGCCAAACCGTGCGAGAGGAAAAGCGAGAGCGAGTGTTTTGTGCACTCGCTTTGGCTGTCGCTCTCGCTCTAGCTCTCGCTCTCGCTTCAGTGGGCGCGCATTGGTATAAAATAAAGTGGCACAAAAAATCTCTCGCTCTCGCTCTAGCTCTCGCTCTCGCTCTAGCTCTCGCTCTCGCCTCAGTGGGCGCGCACCTTAAGCCTAAGTAGCAAAGACATACAACAGAATGTTTCTCAATCGTATTTGTCCATCAATTGAACCTCTCTTAAGAATAAACCAAAATGGATTTAGACCAGATAGAACGACAACTTTCAAATTTTAACCCTCTGTTGATTAATTAAAGGTCTTAAAGGATCTCTCAGCCATCATAATATTCATTGATTTCAAAAAGACAATAGCAGTAGTAGTTATTCACACGGATACACCCTACCTTACAGAAGATAGTATGATGATCCACAGCCAGTGGGTGTGTTTGTCCGCTTCGTGCTTAGGTCATTCAAGCGGCGGCGGGCCTGCAGGATTGCCTAGTCCCCGCATTGTGGGGCTCGATTATTGTGATATCCAGGTCACATAAGTTCGTTTAAACCATATCCAGTTTTTATCTGGTGTTGGTTTTGCGTTTTCTTCGGGGCTTCTCCTATATTAAATTTATAAACCTAAGTGTTTTTTTTTGTTTTTGTGATAAGGTGAAGTATTGCTGCTTGTGCATCTATCGATACCGGATCTGAGTAATATCGTTTTCGATTTCCGTTGCTCTTCCTTGCG
This sequence comes from Hydroides elegans, assembly GCA_001703475.1. Taxonomy (NCBI): domain Eukaryota; kingdom Metazoa; phylum Annelida; class Polychaeta; order Sabellida; family Serpulidae; genus Hydroides; species Hydroides elegans. The sequence continues at coordinate 21,242 of LQRL01155312.1, forward strand.
TTCACGCACTTCGCTCTGAATTTTCTTCATTCTTGCCTTTGTGCCGGCTACACTCCATTCGTTCGATCGCTGACGTTTACGCCGCGCCGTCCGTTTCTTATTGTGCCTACTATCTCATTATACAGGATTCTTCTCTTGATTCGTCCATTGTCCGCTGCATAGACCACCGCCCCTTTGGTGCAGCTGCATTTTTGCCTGTTGAATCCATGGTACTACATGGTGACACTATCGCACCTTACGTCTTTGTCATGGCACTGGACAAAACATTTTAAAAGGCAATTGTAAGAAGCCACAGCGCCACAGAATACCACGAGAATGTATAACTGACCTTAATTTTACCGATTATATCGCGTTGATAAGTGAACACGTCAAACAAGCGCAAACATTGATCGATCCAGTTGAATCTGTGGCAGCTGCAATCGGCCTAATGGCAAAAACTAAGTGAGGAACTAAACTGCCCTAACAAAATATATTAAAAAAAAACAAGTGATAATCTGATCCCTTGTAAGCAGCCCAAGAGCAAACATAGCAAAGAGGATTTGCCTAGCATGGACAGCACATTATAAGATAAGTAGAATCTGGAGATCAACGCTGTTTAGAAAAACCAAGACACGGCTGTTTCGTTCGACTGTGGAGTCAGTGTTCCGATATGGAACTA
>LQRL01155316.1:13834-29452 GCA_001703475.1 Hydroides elegans
GAATAACCCAAGGTCTAGATGGGAACCGCTAATTTGCATCTCATTTTTATTTTCGCGCATACCAAAACAGTAGCCTTGAGAAATGTTTAAAGTACAAATACATAGTAACTGAAGATTGTCCCGGTATGTGGCTTCCAGTAAATGAAACCAATAAGATAATTGTTTTGTAATTTATAAAATTGATGCCATCACTTCAAGTAAGATATTGAAATATCCATGTTTCACTTATTATCGCCCATATGCCCCGTTTTTAGGCCCCAACCCCAAAGGTTGGGGGCCTATAGATTCGGGGTGTCCGTCCGTCTGTCCGTCAGTCCGTCCGTCATCGATTCTTTTCCAGGCAGGTCTTGGCCTGTAGATGTGCCTTTTGACAGTTTTGGCCAGATTCGGTCACCGGAAATGGCCAAATTTGGCCAAAATGTCCAAAAATAGCGGTTTTTCGAAACATAGGCTTTTCCAGGCTGTTTCTTTGTAACGAATGGTCGTAGAGACCTGGGAATAGGCTCATATGAAAGGTCTTGGCGTATAGATGTGCCTTTTGACAGTTTTGGCCAGAATCGGCCACCGGAAATGACCGAATTTGGCCGAATTGTCCAAAAACAGCGGTTTTTCGAAACATGAGCTTTTCCAGACTGTTTCTTTGTAACGGATGGTCGTAGAGACCTGGGAATAGGCTCATATGAAAGGTCTTGATGTGTAGATTGGCCTTTTGACACTTTCGGCCACCATAAGTTGGCCGAAAATGCCCAAAAGCTTTGATTTTCCAAATTATGGGCATAAGCGAGATAGTCAATACCCCTTCAAGGGGGGGGGGGGGTTATCGGTTGGGGCCTTTTCGTGTTTCACAAATACTTCCTTGTTCGTTTGGTTTTTCAGATCAAAATGGAAAAAGGCAGTATCTGAAGCCGGACCGATATCGAATGAGACGCGATAATCGGATATGCAAATGAAATAAATATAAACCTAAATTTCTTTGGCAATATTTGATCTTTTTTTTTGTTTGATTTTCCAGATCGAAATGGATGCAGATTGTTGTAGTGGTTTGGTTTCAACTGAACGTCCAGCTCTCGCATGCTTGATGTGTAGTCGACAAATCCATTTAGGTAGAGTATGTGCAGTGATATTTTGAATAGTCTTATAAATACATATAATCCCATTATCCTTATTAGGTGACAGTCATTGAAATATTCAGTCTATAACAGTCTATAAAACTAAAATGATGCTATCTTTTGATGGATTTTTTTTTCAGAGCAATACTAATATTTTCAGTTGATTGTTCTTTGTATAAATGATATGCTACGTCCGTTTAGTGTTTTTGATATAAGGACAATTGCATTAGCGTACATGGTATTTATTTTATTATAGATTGTCTGCAAGAAGGTCGCCCTTCCCCGATTGCAGGAGACTTTTTCTTTGAGCTCGTGTGTTCGAATTGTGGTGGAGAGGAGACCGTTTGTCGCATGAGGCTTTCATGGTATGTTATATACAATTTAAGTAAGGTTTGGTATAAAATGAAAAGAAAAATTCCTTAATATATCATAGATGAGGATCACCATGTGGTAAGCGTTTACTGAAATGTTTCAAACAAGCTTGTTTGGAACGAATGAAGCGACATTTTTGATCGCGTGTTTTAATAACCTCGGAGTTCTACATAATATATAAAACATAGAAATAAAATACAAAAACACATAGAACCTGATAAAAAATGTGATTTCAGTGGCTCAACTGTATTGCATTTATTGGAAAAACACATAGGTAAATACAACTCATAGATAAAACTAATTTACTTTAGTATTTAGACCATAAAAAAGACATAAAACATAAATTCGAACAAAATATGCTTGAATTATCAAAAATTCGGTCGGCCTGAAATCAAGTTTGAGTTTTTAAAAGGATCATTGTCATTGATTATTGAGGTAGAAATCGCAACTTTCCAGTCAAGCACAAGATCTACCAAAAATTCGCCGATTTTGTTATTTTGTTTTATATATTTGATATTCATTGTTCACACTCTTACTTTAATATACATATACTACTTTATACAATTGATGACAAATATTATGAATAAAAAGTCACTTCACGCTCCCATTTCTTTACCGATGCATATGCCTTCATCTGGCCTCGGAAATTGGCGACATTCCAAAGATCTGGGCCACTCGAACCCAAACTTCTCCATGAGTTCCACACACCCCTCCCGGGCGCTCTCACACAGAGACCGGCAGGGCGGTATGGGCATTTCAAGCACCGTGCACACTGGCGCGTAGACCGTACAGAGAAAGAAGCGCAAGTAGGGGGAGCAGTTGACTTTGACGAGTGGATAGAATTGATGAACTTCGAGGCCCGCCTGTTAGGATAGAATAAACGTCTCGGCATAAAAAACATACAAGCTTGTATTAAAAAAGACTATACACACAGATTAAACATTCCTGTATATCCCACATCCAGCTAAAGAGAGTGCTCATCAATGATTAAGCTTATAATCAGTGAATACCAGGTAGGTTATGTTTTATCGATATTCCTTTCAATGCAACACCTTGATTCCCTGGATCCATATAAGGCAAGTGCTCATAAATGATAAAGCTAATTAAGAGTAAAGAGGTTATTTTCAATAGATGTTTAAAGAAAATATGTTTGTTTTAATGCAACACCAACCTCTTCCTGCGTGGCGTGTCCGAGTAGACTAGGCATGAGGGTTTCGATGTAGGCAAGGTCCTCCTGACACAAGGGGATCGTTATTGGTTCGCATTGTCCGTAAGAAGCCTCTGAAAAACAATACAATCAGTGAGACTAGCGGGTCGGTATGTAATTAAAACGTACGCTTGTCGTGATTATCGATATTTGGTATTTGAATGATTGCTTACATTAAGATTTTAAATATATTTACCCTGAATATTTCCAAATCGGACAACAATTTAAAATTTAAAACGCATTAGCTTAATCTAAAATCCTATTCTAAGTTCTAACCTGGTGTAGTAGTAGGTTCAATCGTAGTAGACTCAGCTCTATTCTCTTGACCTATACATAGTGACCCATCACCACTTGGAAATAGGCGACACTCCAAAGATTCGGGCCATTCGAACCCAAACTGCTCCATGATTTCCACACAACCATCCCGGGCGCTCTCACACAGGGACCGACAGGGTGCTATTGGCTCATCAAGTACCGTGCATACGGGTGCGTATATTGAGCAGAGGAAAAAGCGCAAGTCCGGTGAACAGTTGGCTTGAACGAGTGGGTAGAATTGGTGAACTTCTTGACCGGCCTCTTCCTGGCTGGGGTGGTTCAATAGGCTTTTCATGCGGGTTTCCGTGTAGGGAATGCCTTCTTGACACATCGGGATTGAAATAGGTTGACATTGTTCTTCGGCAGGACCTGAAAAAAAAACCAAGGATTTATTTGGATAATCAGGTGTAAGTTTGTTTAAAATGTTTAAATATCGATTTAGGTAGGCTTTGAGTTCTTGCTAAATTATAATAATAAAGGCTCTTCGGAGTTTGAAAAAGATGGTTACTCAAATGTCTAGATAGAGATTTCGAGCATATTGAACTCAATTAGCATCGGAATCCTATTGTATTTCAAAATAAGAATACAAAAACATATACAAGGTTTAAGGGGACTATTACAGGATAAAGCCATAGTAACATGGTTTTAAGCTTTCTCACCTGGTCTCCAGCTTGGTGTGGTCGTAATCGACCCAGCATCCCCGAACTGCTCTTGAGAGATGCATATTCCCTCCTCATCTCTGGGAAATCGCTCACAATCTAAATGTTCTGGCCACTCGTATCCAAATCGCTTTAGGATCTCAACACTACAATCGCGAGCGCTTTCACACAGGGATCTGCACGGTTGTATGGGTTCCATGAGTAGCGTGCAGACTGGTGCATAGATCGAGCAGAAGAAAAGGCGCACGTTGGGCGCACATTGGGCCGGTATGAGTGGGAAGAAATGGGGAAATTCTTGAAATGCTTGTTGTTGGGTTTTGTGGCCCAGGAGGTTCGGCATGAGGGTTTGCGTGTAGGGAAGGTCTTCTGCGCACCATCCTATCTCTCTTATCGGCTCGCAGTGGTATTCCTCATGGGAACCTTATTAAAATGATATGATATTACTACATGGTTAGGGTATATTACTTAAAGAAATTATAGTGAAAGGCTAGGATGCAAATATAAAGTGTATTGAACCGTAGAAACGCTTGATCCACTTTTTCCATAGATACATAGAAATTTGTATTTTTCGGGATAATTTATTTAAACACTTATTTTAAACATTTTGTGTCGTTTTTGTCCCTAAATTTACTTTTTATCTTTCAATTTTTGCAAGTTCCAAGAAATTAGATTGAAAACCAAGCACATTCCTACTTTTAAAAATAAATAAGTATTAGAAAACTTAAATTCTGTTTTGCGCATAATCGCTTTCAAGAGTCTTTCCTTTCTAAACAGGTGGATTCACGATTATTTGTTTCGTCACAAACCAAACCTCATACCTCAAACGTCATAACGTCATGAACACGAACATAATTATGTAAACAACAGGTGCAATGATGGGAGAAGGAACTATCAGAATTGTGTTCAAAGCTTCTTTTAACTAATTAATTGAATGACACATGAAATTTATTATCATAAATTAACAATTATATATAATGTTTCAATATGTTTAAACAATGGCAGGTGAAACCTATAATACAATGTATGTAAGTTGCAAATAAGATTTTATTTCGAAAGGCTCAAAATACATGCAAAACACATGTACACATATTCGCCTGCCAACCAATTTTTATGAAACAAATATGCCATTGCAAAATCATCAAAATCAGAGGTTACCCTGTAGTAAAGGGAATCCAAAATACTTTTCAGGAAAATACGGGAAAATAATTGCTCTTTAGTGTATCGAAAATTATTTTAGATCAAGTAGTTTAAAAATGTTCAAATAATAAAGTTGATTAATACAATTTTAAAATCGCGCTCATTTTTTTCCATGAACATAAGCACAAAATAGATAAAAGATAAATACAAATAAGATTTCAAAATAAATGAGTAAATATGTGAAAATGGGAAAACTTACCTCGAACCGTCGATGCCGCTAAAGATACTAAAAGTAAAACAAATTTATAACCATAAGCCATCGTTGCCATCATTCGGTTAATAAACTCGGATTTATTTTATATGCATTTGTTTTATAATTGTTTGCGGTCGTTTTACTCAAACATAAATGCTTTAAAATTGATATTATACCGGTACTCCAGCTCAATTTCAAAGTACATGCCACGATCTGGTAACAAAATATGAATATAAGTGTCCGATCTTTTAAAGTACAGAGTACCTGAAACACTTTTTACTCCTTAAATATTTTGGTTGAAATGCTTGAGTAAAATTCGTTGAAATTCGAATTTGATCCATAACCAATATATTTTAAGTCTTGAATCGATTTTGCACACAACATTTCGCTTTGCTAATATTTAGATTGTTCTTATCAAATTTTTTTAAACTCCTCACTATAAAACTGGTTCGTTCGGTGTTTCTTTTATTCGCCTACAAACCAACTGTGGTAATGGAGGCATTCATCGATTCATGGTTATGTCGTAGGATGGCGATTTGAGGAGAAAATTGCGCGTGAAAATGTGGAATTATGTGGGTATAGAGCACTTGATGTTAGTCATTATTAGTAATATTATGCACTTTTGATATGATGATGCATGCCAAAACTGCGGCCCCTATTTAACTCAAAATGCAACTACCAATGTGTTAACGATATTTTATAAAAAGAGTCGAGATATGTCGGATATATTTTCGACTTGGAGGTTGAGTATTTTCTACATACTATGATATGCTGCAACTAAAGTCGTAAACGGTTAAACATCACACGAGTTACGATAGTTCGTCTTTTATTCCCCCTTTTCACGATATTTATCCGTAAATGCAGTAATTCTAGGCTTTTTGAAACAATAAAATCAATTTTCTTCTATTTCTTTTTTAGGCAGACGGTACTGCAACTCGCCCTTTACAACTTACAGTTAGCGGGTGGGAGTAAATGCGGTTACTTCAAGTGGAAAGAGCACATTTGCGGTTACATTGACAGATATTGGCAGCATCTGTTTGGGCCGGACAGGTCAGGATTATTATATAAATGTCCACTTTAAATTTCAAAATTAATTCACCAACAATAATATTGAGTTCGATTATTGTGTGTAAAGCATAGATTCGTTGTGCAAAACTAAGCGAAAATTGAAGAATCAAGTTCCTGTTAGCTCTTATAACTCAATACCTTCCGAAGATGTAAACATCCATTGACGTATGCATAATCCGAGTCGTGCACCTTATTGGTATTAAAAACTTATCAAGTACCTACATAGCACTGACTTTGGAACATTACTAAATAAGTAAATTAATTGAAACTATATTATACAAATAAACCAATTCATTTAATTTTTGCTTCATCTAGGAAGAAGGCCGGTTATTGGCATGGTCCGGTAACTGGGTCACAATAAATAAACACAACTGACATGTTTACTAAAGTACAAACAAAATGCTGGTCGTGTCGTTAAAAGAACGAATTTCATTTGTGTTTCGATCAGGAAGAAGGCAGGAAACTGACATGATGCGGTAGCAGGATCAAAATTTATTACCCAAAAACTTACATTTCTACAACAATACATAGTACGAAAAAAAAAAATACTTCATTTTGCTTTGTCCAGGAAGAAGGCCGGTAACTGGCACGGCACGGTAGCTGGTTCACTGTCCTCAGGGTCACCACATATTTTCATTTCGGGTGCTATGGAACTGAAAGAGACTGGTTGGTGGAAACTGGCACAAAATAGACCACCTACAGGTACTGGGTATGAATGTGAGCACACATTTAGTGAATTGAAACAAATACGATTGAGTTAAGAAATAAGAAATACAGAGAAGTCATTCCTTGAGAAATTATGTTTGAGCGTAGCTATCAAGTACTTTGATTAAAATGAGTAAGACCTCTTCAGAATTGATGTCGACGAGAACAACTAAAACACTAATTTGGATATACATTGTAAATAATGATATAAAATGGCAATAGTGACAATTAAGAAAATACAATTAATAATTAATAAAACACGAAAGCCTATATAAGATAACGAAACTAAACAATTTATTTTCATGCCATGTTTTACAGTTAGCAAGCAAGAGATCTCTAGGGACCAGAAGCGAAAGAAGCCCCAGCGGGAACCCGAACTCTCTTCTGCTCTGATCGAGGGCAGCCGAGCGGCGCGAAGGCGAGGGGGCTCACTGGAGGCCGCTATTGCGTTGAGAGAGCGCAGGGATATGGTAAGTTAAACGAAAAAGAAGTTCCCCTAGGGCGTTTCCTTGAAAGAGAGTCAAGCGGTGCGAAAGCGAGGGGGCTCTTTGGAAGCCGCGATTGCATTGAGAGAGCGTAGGGATATGGTTAGTAAGACATACAAAATAGTTCGGATCAAATTCAGAGACATAAAGACAAGGGTGATTTTAGAAACCGCCATAGGGTTGAGGGCGCACAAGAATATGGTAGGTAAACTTTTCTGCCTGATTTCATTCATGGAGTTCAAGAGATCAGAGCTCTTAAGAGACCAGAAAAGAAAGAAGCCCCAGCAAGAACCGGAATTGTCGTCTGCGCTGATCGAGGGCAGCCTAGCGGCGCGGAGGCGAGGGGGTTCATTGGAAGCCGCCGTTGCTTTGAGAGAGCGCAGGGATATGGCTAGTTTTAATATGAGATTAGCATATTATTTTCTTCCTGTGTATAGATGTCTAGCAGTGTGGAAACGGGTAGGCACTTTGGAGGCCACTATTGCTTTGAGAGAGCGTAGGGATATGGTAAGTTAAACGAAAAAGAAGTTCCGCTTGGGCGTTTCCTTGAAAGAGCGTCAAGAGGTGCGAAAGCGAGCGGGCTCTTTGGAGGCCGCTATTGCGTTGAGAGAGCGCAGGGATATGGTAAGTTAAACGAAAAAGAAGTTCCGCTTGGGCGTTTCCTTGAAAGAGCGTCAAGAGGTGCGAAAGCGAGGGGGCTCTTTTGAAGCCGCCATTGCTTTGAGCGAGCATAGGGATATGGTATGATATAAAATTAAGAAAAAAACTCCATTATGTTAATAAAAGTTAAGAAAGAGGGGCTAGAGTTGACTTCAATACAATAAGAGTTTTTTTTTCTACCAAAAATAGCAGCTATTTATGGAAAGAAACAATCAATGATTCGAAGACAAAAGCTTATCTAAGGAAAAACATGTTTATTTACAGATAAGCGCGGGTAAACGCCGCAAAAAGCACCAATCAGCGGCTTCGGAGGGATCCCGTGATTCGTCTCGTGATACAAGTCCAGTGACGTCACGACCACCAAGTGTCCAGTCATTGCCCGTTACGCTGCCAACCAAAAGTTCACATGCACTGGATGTGGATAAGGAACTGACGTCACTGCTGGCGAAGGATCCCGTATTTAGTGGTGCGACGAATTTTGTGTTATTAAACCACTTTAGTATATGTTTATAAACAATCAGTTATAAGACATTACTTTAATCCGGTCATGTGCTATCGGGGGAGCTTTATGCGAATTCCAAGGAGTTTCGACAACGGCATGCTGTTCAATCATTTTACATAGCTTTTAATCATTCTCTATCAAGCCCCATGTTTATAATAACTTTTTATAGTTTAGGGCATTCAAGAACCTGTGGATAATCTGCCCGCTTTTCTCAAAAAATTACTTTAAATGATTTTGTGTTTTTTTTTTTTTTTGCACAGAATCGGTACATGCGCTTTTGGGCGGTGAAATTGCACCAATCGGGGGAGCAGCAGGCGATCAGAGTGACGACCTTGACATAGACCCTTGTTCGCTGTCACCTGACCCCACAGCAAGGAGTTTTGATAACGACAGCTTTTCCATCAATATCACAGGTAAATGGTTACGAAATAAGTCGAAAAAGTTTATTTTGCACTGCAAATCTTTCTCAGTAACGAAATTACATGTGATGTATATTGGATGCGAAGCCAAATGAAGCTTTATATCCGGAAGAATAAGGAAAATAATGCCTGCGGTTAAAATGCTAACTATTTATGTGGCCTATATCTTTCCTACCAATATCGATGTAATTTTCGATGAATGCTATCGTCCTTGTTTTCAACGGCCGATGCCAGCCGTATAAAATCGTTCTCCTTCGAGATGACATGTAATCTATGGAATTTTCCACCAGGTGATGAGTCATCAATGGAATTTTCCATGAACACTATCGACTCATCCTTGTTTCCATCGCCCGATTCCAGTCAAGTGTCCTTGCCCTTCTTGAGTCAAAAGGACTCCTTGTCGAGTCAGTCAACATCATCTTTGGTGTCAATGCAACAAGGACAAACACGTGGGGAGGAAATGAATATTGAACCGGAAGCAATTCATATCAAACAGGAACCAGGCACTGGTATGTATTGCGTCACGTGGTAAAAACCCTTTATATATATATAATGTATAAAACGTGTGATTTGAAGTAAAAAAAAAAGGATATTCGAACGGTTTTAGTAGGTTTGAAATAAATATATATGAATTTACCGTTTTATTCGAAACATATCAATAACTGATAATTTTATTTGTGTGCTATAACTCTTTCTCAAGTAATCATTGTTAAACTTTACGTTTTTTTTAAGTTTCTATTTCAATGTTTTCTTTATCCAAAAGCGTATTCCTCAACTGATTGGCAATTTCAAACGCCTGACAACCAGTTCGCATCTCAGTCACGGCCGGACACTGAAGATAGCGATACGGATTCGGCTCAAGACACCAGGTTCGATTTACCGCGTGTTCAATTTCATTTATAAATAAACAAATGCATTTAAATCGAAATCCAATGGGATCACCATGATTTAACATAAGGGTATTCCAGAGCTTTCCATACCCACAAAGAAAAAATAGACAAATTAAATGTGGCTTATTAGAGGTGATGGCCAAACGTTCATAAGTATTTAAAAATAAAGAGAACAAAAATATGGGCTTTTCTGTGTATATATCATACACACTGTATATTTGTTAAATCTAAGGGCAAATTGTTCACCTTCTATCAAATATCAAATGAACGACAAAAATGTGTAATAATAATGTTAACGATAAAAACAAATGTCAATTTTTAAATTTCTAAATCTTCTTCATATTGCAGTTCTCAAGCTACAGTACAACCCGCTAAACGCAAACGCCGTGCCAAGAAGATTGATACAACTGCAAACGAGGCTACACCAACCGAAGAAAATCCGATGTAAGTGATTGGCTATGTTAAGGTGCTTTTAATTGCTACATAATCAAGAGATAGAGGGAAGTAACTTGATTTTGTGAGGAATCTCTATTTTGCGAACATGTGTTACATGTACTTGAGAATTTCTTGAGTATTACGTGGGACTGTGATCGTGTTCGAAAAAAATCACTTGGAAGAAAACTCTTGAGTGTTACAGAAAACTGGTTTCTCAATGAATTCCTGTGTTAAATGTTTCTTAATATGAATAAACGTCGTAAAAGGATGTTCGCAAATAGAGATTCCTTCTATGCCCCATTTGCATATAATAGTATCTGATTAGGTGACGACATACCTACTGAACGCAAACTCGCGTATCGGCGACCCGGCCTAAATGAAGTTTTATATCTTTTGTCTTTTTTTCAGAATAGCCCTGCTCATCATTGTAATAGCCCTGCCCATCACATAATTACTTTATCGAAAAATTGATATTTGTATGCGTTATATTTTATTTTTTGCCTCTTTTAGAATGCACCCGCTCAGCCTATACGAAGAGCGCCACCTGTTACGTCAGTTGCAGCAGTGACGCGATTCACGCGCATGCGCGCAGATTGCGCCGGAAGTTGATGTGTGCTAAATTCTGTTTAAATGAAAATTGTTTTTTTTTTCGCCATTTCCTTTTCAGAATACCCCCGCTCAGCATTTAAAAGAGCCTCTTTCAATCAATTTCTAAATTGAAAAGTGTTAAGTCGGATATATGATTTTCATCTGTATTCTGTATTTCAGGATGCACCCACTCAGTCTATACGAGGAGCGCCACTTGTTACGTCAGTTGCAGCAGTTTGGTGACGCGATTCCCGCGCATGCGCGCAGGTTGCGCCGGAAGTTGACCGTACGCCAACTAAAACGAGAACGAGGCATGAAAGTGTTTGACTTAGACGCTACCGTTAATGAAGCGCTAAGGCGTACATGTGCTTTATATCAGCGGCCTTTTGTAGAGCCACAGGTAAATATATGTAAAACATCCTTTATATTTGTAATGAAAATTAGTCGTGTGTCAACTAAAGTGCAACTAGGCATGAATGTTGATGTTTAACTAGAACGGGAAAGGCGGTATGAACTTCAATGACTTGGGCAGTCAATGAAACTTAATGATACCGCATTAAGATTCTCCGGATAGGAATAAACTTATTGCGATTCCAAAGTAGGGTACACGCCAAATCCCTAGAGCTATTTATAGATAAGCTTATTTAAATACATTAATCGTATATTTTATTTGTTTACATCTAGGCAAAACTTGATTATATGTGTTTTTCTTTTTCAATTTTACAGATAGAGCACAAGCCGATCTCCCATGTGTCTCCAACTCCAGCTTCTACTTCCAGTCCAATAAACATTCTTGACAGATTCCAGGTAAACTTTTATGGATTTCCAGCCTAAATTTGTACATAAGTGGATGGGAAAGCTCAGAAAAGACCATGACAGTGTAAAAGCTTTGGTTTGTTGCACTGTTGGTATCTTCTAAGAACATTGTATTTTTCACGAATTCTCTTTGTATCACTAAGTTTATTTTCAATCAAACAATTGAAAACAACATTTGTAACATTTTTTTCTGGCCCTTTTTCCCAAATATAGAAATATAATTGGTTTCAGAATCAACACGTGGTTCGCAAAGAACAAGAAGGCGCTTCATTCCTTAACAGACTTTCAGGCATCGACGAAAACCAACTACGGCCAATTCATAGTCCATATACAGCTAGGTGAATATGAACCATATTGGATCCCCAAACCCTAAGGCCAAAATAAGTTATACTGGTACAACTGTAGCATGTAGCAATAAGAATATTATGTTGAAAACCAGCTGCGGCCTATCCATAGTCTCTATACAGCTAGGTGAGTAAGAGTGACTATGTGATTCCATTCCAATAAGACTGCATAAGATATATATGCAGGGTTTTATTTTAAAAAATGATAATATCGGCATCTATTTGACTACATTTGTTCAATTACATGTATTTGATGGATTGTTATTTTAATCGAATACGATATACTTAGACCCTGTTTATTTATTCAATTTTAGCGGTTTCAGCCTTCTTTATGCTATCGGAGGAGAAAATCAAGTTAACTTTAATAATTTGAGATAAAATAGGCTACATGCTATTAAACTTTAACAAATGATCATTACATTTCAGGTCATTGAAGCCATTCATAAGAAGAGATTATGAAAGTCGACCCCTGAAACTGAAACTACTACTGGAAATACAGGCGTACCCCCACAAGTATGAAATTATACTCATTAATATTTATCACTTTCATTAGACATGGCATGATGGGTCGATCATTAATTAATCTGTATTGTTAAATGAATTAGGCTATTATATTTACGATATTCTCTTGAGGAGACGGTGATATTTTATTTATCTTATTTTCTCATTAAGGTTATTGCGAAAAGCGGTAGCAAATGTGTAGATGCAACAAATAGTTTTCAAATTCAACTATGATCTGCTACTGGTATAAATGTTTCTACTATAGCCATAAAACTTCGTATGCGTTTGAAACTGAAAATTCATAATATTTAATCACTGAGTAAATAACAATCTTCCGTAGACCATATAGAACTCTTGGTCAAAAATAGCCTTAGATATGTGTTGGTTGTATACGGTTATTATATCAAAGTAAATAAAGATTTTTCAGAGACAATTTGAAATTCTATTGAATTCGAAAGCAATTACTGTATTTCGAATCTAATTTATTGCAGAAATAACCCACATTGGGAACCGCCTCAACCCCCTCCAATAGATTATTGCTATGTACAACCACAACATATAGCAGCAATTAACACACTATGCCGTGAATTCTTCTGGCCAGCCATTGATAGTAAGTTTGGGTAGAATACTATTAAACCAATACCGCCGGTACTTGATCGTCTAGAATTCGTAAATCACAGAATCTTATTAAAGTTTGATTTAAGCAATTTTTTAATACAGTTTATTTTTCATAATAATCTGTCTTCTTTATCTGCCTTCTTTCAACGGATTCCCGAATGAAATTTGACCACCACGAAAGCTGACACGAGTTTAATGGGTATTAAGCAGTTATTTCCAAATCCACGTATATTTCTTAACAAATGTTCTTCAACTAATTGGAGTAAATTTGAATATCAAATTTGTTGGCATCATCTTTTATTTTGAAATTGTAACTTACCAGGTATATTTCCACCATTTAATATGAAAACATTCAATAAATTATCAATTTCAACTGGGTCGCGTCAAAATACAAGCAGAGCCCAGTTTAATATTCCGGTACATGTGTCGTACGCAATCACATTTTAAGTGAAGTGCCATCTCTAAATCCTTATCATTTACTGTCATATTATTTTGTCATATTTATATTTCGTATTTGTAGTGTCCGAATGCCTGCAATATCCAGACTTCAGCTGCGTTGTGCTATACCGAAAGTGCGTCATCGGTTTCGCCTTTATGGTTCCTGACGTCACGTATAACGAGGCGTACATCACGTTTATTTTCACGCACCCTGAGTGGCGACGGGCGGGCATTGCGCGGTTTATGCTATATCACTTGATACAGGTAATTGTCGATTGCGATTAAATAGTGTATATATGGGTTAATAAAATAATAATAAGAAAACCACGATGTAAACAAATTGTTAGACGACGTCGGCTAGTGAAATCGCGAAATTCTTGTTTCAATTGGTCTTAATTTGTGAACTGAGATCTTGTTAGAAATATAATGTTATCAAGAAGTTACATTATGTACCAGTTGACCAATGAAAGGGTTGATCGTTTCGCTCAACTTATGACATGAACTCATTCTGTTTGTACTTATGCCATTATCGCTTCTATATTGACCCTTTTTAGCAGACTTACATGGGTTGCTACGTAGCCAGAAACACATCAATGCATAGTCGTTAGTATTGGTATTTTACTATCCGTTTTCTCTGTTTTCACAGACGTGTATGGGACGCGACGTTACACTCCATGTATCCGCCAGCAACGAAGCTATGATGCTCTACCAGCAGTTCGGCTTCAAGGCTGAACAGCTCGTTCTTGATTTCTACGACAAATATCTACCTATCGACTCAACGGAATGTCGCCATGCGTTCTTTCTACGACTTCCCAAATAGACGATGGAAACGAGATATCCATAATCGCATCAACACTCCATCCTCCCTCTTCCCCCAACTGGGCAGCTCGTAAACTCTTTTTTTAGCCACGGCTTGCTTCGCAAGACGGGGGTTGTCCCACCGCTTGACCGTTATTTATTTATGCATATATATATTTATTTGTTTAGTTCGTTAACTTTTTTTGAAAATGCTACTCCTCCGAAAGTTGTGGGCCGATTTTAATGAAACTTAGTTTAAAATATTCCTTGAGAGCTAGGGCATAAATGTTGTGCTATTTTATGCTTATATTGCTTATATAAGCAGAGCTAGATTGCTTATATCTTACCATTTGAACAATACAGTCTGCACTTGTCGTCACTTACGCTGCGACCACGTGATTATGACGTAACAATTGAAATTATTCTGCTGTGGGGGAATGCCCGGATATAATCAGAGCAATTTTACACACCATTTTATTTCGATCATCAAATAGGCAAGTGCCCCTCTACTTTGTAAAATAAAATAAACTTAAAAACTAGTGGTTTGTGGAAAATTGTATATTCCTTTGATATGAGGTTAATATACTGTACAGCATCGTCCAATTAAGAATTCTATGTCTTTCGTTTTTGACCCGCCTTACAAATCTTCAATAATTTACTCTATTTTTTTAAACACCTTGAAAATCTTAAATAACCTTTTTTAATTGTCATTCACAATTTCCTTTGCTTTGTCAAAGTTTGACGCAACTTCCTCTTTTGTAATACAATTTCAGCAAAGGTATCAAGCATTCGATTTGACTGCAAATCGATATTCCCTAAAATATAGTATGGCACACGTTCTTTCATCTTATATAGTTTTCAGTGGTTTAGTGGTCTGTCATTAAAAAAAAAAGACTATATAAAGACGACATGCCTTCAAAAATACAATTATTGTATTATCCCGTTTACTATTTGTCTAATGTCCAGTCTTACACTTCAACCCCCATGTCGCCATGGTACTTTGACAACATTTACGAAACAAATCCGGTATAAGATATCGTCGCATAAGAAAATTGGACGTCTTCTATAAACTTTAAGCAAGGTGTGGCACACTGTCCTTTGACAGTCTTGTTTTACAAGTAATTGCTGATTGACTCAACGCAGTGTAGACAGCCCTTCTTTATTTCCTTCTTAAATAGTGGAGGGAAATGACACCAATACCCCCCCCCCCTTTATCATTTCTAGGCAAAACTTTGGCATGCGATTTTTCTGTTGTCCTTGATGAATATCAAAACAAATTCTCTCTCATCTCCCCAACCT
>LQRL01155318.1:1173-12319 GCA_001703475.1 Hydroides elegans
CTTCAACTTTGTTGAGTCGGCACGCATAGAAATGGTTCATCGTTGTATAGTACGATGGTATACACAAAAAGCCAAAATGTAACGCCGCGTCAACGTTTTTTGCGTCGGAACTAATATAGATGGTTCATCGTTGTATAATATGATGGTATACACACCCGACATCCGGTTCTGCGCTCGATGAATGTCTCGAATACCGCGAAATTTCTCGAAAGCCAAACCGTAATGGCGCCTCAATTTTTTTGAGTCGGAATTTATATAGATGGTTCATCGTTGTATAGTATGATGGTATACACACCCGACATCCGGTTCGGCGCTCGATAAATGTCTCGAATATCGCGAAATTTCTCGAAAGCCAAACTGTAACGCCGCGTCAACGTTTTTGAGTCGTAACTTATATAGATAGTTCATCGTTTTATAGTATGATGGTATACACACCCGACATCTGGTTCGGCCCTCGATAGATGTCTCGAATACCGCGAAATTTTTAGAAAGCCAACCCGTAATGGCCCTTCAACTTTATAAGTAGCGGGCCATTCGTGCTCCAACGGACACATTTCTAGTTTATATTAATTCTTGTTCTAAACAATCTAACCCTCGCTTCGCGATAAATTCAAGAAAAAAATAATCAGAAAACAAATAATAAAAATCGTTCAGTGGTAACTTTCTGCTTCTAAATCTTAATTGACCATGCCATTATAAAGAGCCACCTCCCCTTTTTTTACCACCCCTTCTAAACAAACAACGAAGACACTTTTCAGTCAACTGTAATTGAATGATTAAGAAATGAGAGTTAATTATTTTCCAATTTTTTAAGAAGGCTAAAAAAAATATTCATGAATATATACTCAAAACTATTTAATATAACTCTAAATCGATTTTGCAGTTAATGTCCCAAGGACCGGCGCGCACATTATTGCTCTTCCATACTTATCTTAGCTGCAAACGGATTTTGAATGAAACAATATTTCCGCAAATTTCCTAATGCCACCGTCCTCTTAAATGATACTTGTGCAGACTAATTAAAAAATATTTATACATGTACATGTTTTTATTAAAAATGTTATATCAATGTATATTGACTACGAGTCTCTAAATAATAATAAAATAAAAATTAACGACGGATTCATAATTATTCATAGGATCCATGTGAGTGCTAAGGTACACCTCATATTCCTATAAATATAATATTAAAAATGGTAAAACTTGAACCAAGCACAATATGTATACAAAAGTACCTAATACGGCGACATGTAGCAAAGCAAACACAATTAATTACAGTTACAATTAATAAAAATGAATAAATCTATATACTTAAATATTTTATTTCAAATTGTATAATATATTGTATGGGGATCCAATATACAACACAAACAAGTTACACGTATCCAACTTTTGAAAAGTCTAGGATAATACTTGCCTAAAATAAACAAAATTGTTCAAAATGCCCGCCAGTAAATACAATTCTGTTTTATCAGGGATTCCGCCATCCTGCCCGTTCTGTTGGCAGCAGTTAGACATTTCCTCCGTTTTCCTCTTATTTATGCATTTGTGTGTATTGTTGACCAACGCGTATGAATACTTTCCGACCGGATTACCGCTCATTCATACCGATTTCGCTTACACTTTAGTTTACACAATATGCATATTATATTCAAAATAACTTTTATCTTTAAGTTTAAGGGCTTATTGTAAACCTATATATTGCATACCTTATATGTTGCATTTTTATGACGTTATTTAGATAGACCTCTTGATAGAATTGTTTCTACATTAACAACGACTATGTCTGCCTTGAAAGTGATTCGTAAATTACCCATACCTACATGTTCACTTAATGTTGTGTTGTTCTTATTTCCATTACTTTCGATTTGTTATTATCCTCTAAAATTTTTAATCTCAAATACAGCCTGAATCTACCAATATCTTCGCAATTTAACCATTTTCCTGTTTTGAATTGGGGGGTGGTTGTAAATGAATGATCACGTTCGTGATGTGTCAGGAGCAAACCACTTGTGGTTATACCAATTTTATTATCATCCTGCTAGGATACAGTATTATAAATGCTTAATTCACGATAAAAGGTATGTTTTAACGTTATTATTTATATTTCAATGCTTCAAAAAAAGCTATCGTTTAATGGTTATTTTATCATATTTTTTAATGCGAGACTAAATTATCTACGACGCGTTATCCGCCTCGATTTTACCCGATTGTATGATTTTCGTTCAGCGGAAGAATTTATATACACAGCGGCGAATCAAGGAATTATGACTTTGGGGTACAACATGTATCTTCCGTTTCCGCTTTCAGTGATACATCAAAATGGCGGGTACACCTCCGATGAGTATGTTCACCCCTCAAGAGCGTCCCCGTCTCGCTCCAAGTGTCGATCGCGAGAAATATTTATGCTGTAAGTGTCGCGACTTATTGCGACCACCCGTGCGACAAACATCTTGTGGTCATAGACTGTGTTTGCTGTGTCTCGATGACCATTTGAGGTCATCAAACACACTCTGTCCTGGCCAAGACCTCGAAGACGAACCCTGTGTTGACCTCGCCGAAGAAGGAGCTGTAAGTCTTTTTTTCCGTTTATGTTTTTCATATACATGTACTAGTTATGATAACGTCGCCAAGTTTTGCTACCTATTTTGTCCCGTTGAACATCACTGAAAATGATTTTCCACATTTTGATACCAAGTTAGGCTATGGCCCTTCCTTATTTTGGTTAGAAATATATATATTTCCTTATATATTGTTTCAAACATTCATTCTTGCTGGAAATAATTTATATTTAAATACCAATCTCAAATTTGTATCTTATTCTTTAATGCCAATTGCTATGAAAAGTGTAAGTTCTTTTACAGTGATACGTGTTATCACAATGATATAATATTGAGTAATAACATTTACTTATCGATGAAATTCACTAACCGAATAAAAAATCCAACCAACCGTAGCGAGTTCTTCATAGATATTGCTGAGATGAGCTTATTAAAATAAGATATAAGTTTTTGAGGTAAACTACCTAAAAAAGTGAAGTGATCACTGAGTTTATTAAGGGTTGGCATTTGATGCCATTGACTTCTTCCAACACCTATCACTATTCATCCTTGCTTTGGTTTCAAAACTCGCAGTCATATAATTGACTATTGAACATTAAGCATTGATATTTGATTATTTTTGTACTTGTGGCCTTAAGGAAAAACAGAACATTATTTTATTTTCAAGATAGAATATTTTAAATTACACATTTTAAGAAAAAGGGGCAATAAAATAATTCAGCCTATATATATAATTTGTTTCAGGTTGCTCCTGATTTTGGTACCGAACGTGACCTAAAGAAACTTCCTGTTCTATGTGACTATGCAGAGTTCGGTTGTCCCGAAACCCCGGCATGGAACAAGAAGGCTGTGAGTATTTTAAGAATTGTTTTGGTATATAATATTTTATTATTAAATTATAAAGATTCCTCCAAGATAGGCTTTGAACTGATATTAAAACATTCAAGTTAAATCAGCAAAGTCGTTTATGCTGTAAAGGTATTTTACATTTTCCTAACTAAAACATTCAAGTTAAATCAGCACATTCGTTTATACTGTAAAGGTACGTTACCTAATCCTATGACCAACTTCTTCGTTTAGGTTTTGAGGGGAATTTACCAAATACTAGGTATTTCTATGGTACAGTACCTCAGAAACCCTGCACAAAATTCCCTTCAAATTATCCTCCGTCAGCGTTCACAAAATAGTCCCATTAAATTTGTTAAAAACAAACAATCTTTAATTTTCCGAGTTAATACTTTATTTTGATCCGATTTCAAACCGAAGTGAACAAAATTTGCTGTTTAAGCTGTATTTATTAATGTAGAAATAAACTACATGTATGTCACGTGATATAAATGTGTGACCTCGTTTTTCGATTGGCCAATGCCTTGGTAATGTATGAAACATGCAGTTTTTGCAATTCTGAAAGCAAGCCAAAACAAATACAAAACAATCGTGTTCAATCGAACTTGCTTTTGGGTCGTCCATATGAAGAGCTTTGGGGTCCGAGCAATGCCTTGAGTTATTAAACAAGTATTTTAACTTCGAGTGAATGAGATTCAGCTGTTATAGAACTTGAACAATAGTGCAAACTATGGGGAAGTCTCGGAGAGAGAAAGGGAGAGGCGAGACAGAGGAAGCATACTATACATGTGTAAAAATCATTAAAAATCATGGCGTCTATCTAGAACTTATAGGGCCTAAGTGTAATCGATTAGCGTTAGAATACCGCTTTATAACCGAGTAGTGACACATGATTCAAGAGTCTCATTATCTCATTGAAACGTTGAGTGTCATAGCCAATAAATCTCACTGCTTTGTAAAACACAAATATAGGACCTAGTCAACATGTACATTGACACCACCCCAAACACACGGAACTATTTTTTGGCAAGCCTAAACAGTCCATGACCTTCGACTACGCTGTAAATGGGGAATTTCGCATGTGTTTGAATGAGTCACACTTCTATGTTGCGTTCGATAGACTAGAGAGCTTGCACTCAAGAAGATGCGAGGCTACGTAATCGTCCATCGTACGAAAGTTAACTCGATTATTCCATGCTCTATGCTTCGATATATGTTGACATAGCTTATATGTAACTGATATTCGAATGCAATTATGTTATTGTTCTATATTTATAATGCCTCACTCATTTCAAATATCTGCGCATTGGCGAGGAATTCATAATAAACTGAACATGCGCCTTGAAAAATAAACACCACTTGTAGCTGGCATATAGCCAACATTATAACCAGGCATTATGATTGGACGCTTGCAAAATATGCAGAACTACTTTTGCGAATTTGTAGCATTCCATAGTAAATGTGTAGCTCAGTGATGATAGGCAAGTGAAACTATCTTGAAACTGGAAACAAATGTTTTGTCTTCAAAGTCAATGAGTGTGAAATTAGTGGTTGAATCATGGCATCAATTATATGTCAATTATTGGATAAGATTTCTATCGCGTTATACAAGTGCAATTGTATAAAATAATGAAATAAATTGAAGTACATAAATAGATAGATAAGAAAAAAAAAACAGAACATGGAATCAGATCAAGCACAAATACAGGAAATTACTGATTAAACGACTTGCAAATAGTTAAAAGGGAGGATTCTTTCCAGCTAGTTATAGCACTTTAAAGTAAATTGATTAGATATTGCGTTATTGAAGTGACAATTTGCATTGATACTTGATAAATAATTAAATCATCCAGACTTCATTATACATGTATGTATAAGGCATATAGTTGAGCACTAAATAATATTTTTTTTCACTGAAAATAATATCTTGCTGTAAGGATCAGATATGCAAGTTGGCTCGATAGATAATAAGGTATATGTACATGTATGTTTGTTCCGAAATCTACATGGAAAACATGTGCATGTACATTGTAGATCTTAGTGTCCTGAATGTAAATGTATTATCAGGAACATAACCATATAACGGTACATGTAATTTATATGAACATAATTAACATTGCCTGGCTTAAAGAAGATGAAACACTGTGCAATTTTAGCACGCACATTATTAAATTATCATATTAATCATAATGTATTTATCACCATCTATTTTCTTTTCTAGGCTCACGTATTGAATTGTAAATACAAACCACAGTCGTGTCCTAACGCATGCTATGGCTGTGATTTTAAAGGAACTAAAGAGCAAATCGAAAATCATCTTCACGAATGCGAATTTCAGCTTCGGAGATGCGAGCATTGTCGACAAGATGTACCTTTGCGACAATATCAAGTAAGTGGAGGTCTAGAAGGGGGCAGAGAGGGAGAGTGAGAGAATGATATGGGAAGGAGAGAAAGAAAAATATATCAGTAGAAATAGAGAGAGAACATATGCCGGTAATAGCATATTACGAATGCAATTCATGTTAATTAAAGTTTTTGAGAGAGAGAGCAAAATTTAAATCAGTGGGCCAATCATATGCCCCCTCCCCCCTATCCCCGGAAAAATGTTGAACCCTGGATATTCTATAGAGCAATTCATATATCATGCGTATATTTGATTTTCTTTGTCGGTTGAAATATTATTTATATAAATTGTTTTCAGAATCATGTTCAAGAATGTCGAACTAAACCTCAACAATGTCCTCTAATACAGTCAGGATGCAACTTTAGTGTAAGTAATTTGATCTTGAAATTTAATATGTGCTTTTTACTATAAAGTTGAAAGAGTTTTAAGTCTCGATTAATTATATTTCTAAATGATGAATTATAGCCTTTTGAAATTATAAATCACACGATGATATATAGCGCAATCCTTTTGGGTAAATTTGTTCCCGTTCGTGCTGCCATGGACAATATGGACAATGGTCATTGAAACTTGGGCTGTGAAATTGGCCCATGACGGTATGATTTGAAAACAAGAAAGTTTCTTTAATTCGTTAATTGTAAATATTTGAATAAATATATGTACATGTACAAATCTATATACAGACCTGTATGTTTGTATAAAGATTTGTACCTGTTTTTTTTCGTGTTAACAGGGACCATCTGACTCGGTTTATAATCATACACATCAACCGGAAGTAATGGCTGAGCATATAAACTTATTACAAGATGAGATAACGCGACTTAAAGTAACACTTCAACAGAGAGATCAAGAAATAGCGGTACAGTTTTTGAGAATTTAGAGACATATTGATTGGCATATGTTTCAACATGTTACTTACTTAGAACCATTTTAGAAGGAAGGCATTGAAAAATGTCACTTTCTTTAAGACTTTTGGCCGATAGGAAATACTATAAACATATATATATATATATCTAGGGATTAATCCAAGTAAATACTCTTATCACGATGATCCTAATCTGTGTCGTAGCATTTGTTTAAATAAGGCATCACCTTGTCTCGTACTGTTTACATAATTTGATGCTCCTCCTAAACCATGAAACCTACATATCTTTTTAAACAAAAAGTATTCCGCAGGAAACTACGGCTTCGGATTCCCGTACAGGAATCCGAGGATACCTTGGCCCTCTTAAAAGATCACTGGTGTATATTGCTTTCTAATTTGCAAAATGGTGATCTAAAACCATATATGAATAAAACAGTTATAGATGACCTTCATCTAATGAATGTCAGTACGAGGGCACTCAACGATTTATTTTTTCTTATATTCATTAAAATGTTTATTCTGAAGTTCCAAGCAAGAAACGCAGAAAAGCTATTGCAAGCAAATTTACAATCTCCTACCAGAATAAAGATTTCAAGAAATCAAATGTGTATGAGGCTATTCTTTCACAGATTCGTTAACAGAGAATAAATTTATATACAGCTGCATCGATTGATATATTTACAAACATAATCCTAGAGTAAAATATTCGTTTCGAAAAAAAAACTTTGTTCTGTTCTGAAAAAGTTGCAAGCAAGGAAGAACTGCTACAAGAATAAACATTCACCCGAATTAATCGTTGAGTGCCCCTCTCAGTAGAACGGACCATTGAATGAAGAAGATTAACACAACGCTTGATTGCTTAAATAGACCATTTTAACAAATCATTATCCAATGATATTTCCGGGCTCATAACTCTTCTTGTGCGCAATCCCTCTGTTTAACCTCAATATTTCAAAATTGTTTCATTTTTTTCTACAGCTATTAAAACATGAGCGACCGAAGGCACGGGAGCCTCAAGGTGCAGTCGGGGGCTCCCAAGAAGTCACCGCTTTAAAACATCAAGTATTGGTGAGTGTTGTATTGAAATTGTAATTTGTAAATGGTCGATTCCTGGAAGACTTTCAATTAGAACATTTTGTCTTTCTTGATAGTGTGTCGGCCCCATAAATTTTCTTGTGCGCAATGACTCGTGTGGAAATAGTCCTTACGTTTCAATTTATGAAACACAAAGAACAAATTTGTTGTGGTAAGTTCTGAATAAGAATTGAATTTGGTAAGTTCTGAATAAATAATATAATTTGGTAAGTTCTGAATAAATAATATTCTATGATAAGCAAAGCATAACACTCAACAGAGCTTATGCCTTCGAAAAAGTAGTTCTGAAAATGTTAATAAAATATAGTTTTGGTGAAACTGATCGGATTAAAACCGATTTTAAAGCGATACTATTTTTTTCATTACAGAAAGCCCAAGCGAAACTAAGTGAAAAAATAATAAAAACAGAACAGACAATACAACAATTACCAAACACGGAACAATTCAACCAAACCCTAGAGAAACTGGCTTCACTTCAAGATGTGTCGAAAATGCAGGAATCGCGATTGTCACAAATGGAACAGGGACAAAGAAGTAGTTCCTCCGGCTTATCAGGTATTGTATGAGTACAGGAATATTTGGTTGGTGTGTTGTTTCCTGTTATTAATCGGTTGTAGTTTTAAGCGTTTGTTTCTTTTGATAAATAATCATTCTTGTCATATTTTTGAGTGATTATTTCGTAACCCTCAGCCATGTATATTGCACGCACATTATGTTATAAACTTTACTTAAATCGCCCCCCCCCACATACTCTGCGATGGAGTACTTGGATTTAGAATATGATTTGAATTACAAATTTAACAGGGTCCATCGGGAACGCAACCTCTTGTCTTGTTTTGCTTAAGATCTTAAAATATGTCATAAACTATAATTGTAGATATTTTATTAGCGCGTTCATGTTGGCATTAGCTAGCCTAAGCATCACTTTTCTCTCAAACTGAATTTGTTGTATTATACACGTTTTACCCTACTTTATTCACTACTAAATCATATCAGGACAGTCTTGGCTGAGGGCTTATTATCTAAATCACGAAACTTCTTTTTTACCTTTTTTCGTATTACATTTGATAATTTGTTGCATAAACTAATAGTATTATAATATATTATAATGGTAAGAAAATGATTATGAAACGTTTGCTTTATTCTGCATGTATGGGCTGTTGTAGCTTATATTAATCGAAAGTACATGTGCAGTAGCAAGCTTTAGTTAAATTAGTTTTAAGCGAATGACCTCATTATATCCAAGATGCTTACCGGTATAAATAAAAGAGCTAGGAGGAGAAGGTCTTATTTCTTTGTCCATTATTTGTAAAATGTTTCATTCATATTTAAGATACATTGTGATGAACGAAATTTGAAACATTTCGCCTATCATCTATATTTTACTTATACGGTCCATTATATCTAAGTGATAGTTATTAATCAATTTATCAATAATGTACTATATCATTTGAAATTTAAATGCCTCACCTTTGCATAATTCTTACATATTTCATTTGATTTTATTATCCCGCTCATCTCACATGATTGTCTCCTTTCCTTCCGTGTTACCCGTTCATCCTACGTTCTATTTCGTTTCATTTAAACCACAATCATCACAATGACAATGTATCTAAGATCTTCTTCACCATCGCACTTGTGTATTTGGCACTAACATTGAAGATTTTGTGAGAATGAATTAATACCGCCAATGGATACGTGATTGTACATTGGCATCTTAATTTTCGTTTTCATTTTCAGAGGCGAGACTTATACCTTGAATAGAGGTTGGTTGAGCAACAGAACGTTACGCCATTTGAAGATGGAACACGTTCTAGGAATTTAAGTTCGGTGAGCAGACTCGTCAATTGATACAAAAAATCATATGGACTGAAATGTTAAACTGACATACCATGGTAGCTGATATCCCGAAATATATCCAGCGGGATTGGCAAATTTCACACGGACATCTAACAACAAATGACAGCGCCTTTGGAAAATATATGTTATAGCTAGAATATTTGTGTTAAAATCATACAAGATCGCCATTATTTGCCGACTCTTCATTGCAGAGTTGTCCAACCAGAATCATCATATTTAATGGCTTAAAATGATTTTAGTAACGAAACGGGATCTGCTATCCGGTGACAGCCGACAGGAGTTATATCGGAGCCAGTGAACAAGATCGTAGCGCTTAGCTTTTTCATTGGAACCTTCCTATGCAGGACTTAAACTAGTTGTACTTTACATATACTTTTTCGACTTAGCTCACATGCTCAATTGTCTTCTCAATGAATTTTTTTCGGGTTCGGTTGCATTTGATATGGAACTAGTAGATTTTGTTTTAGATTAATGCTTCAAGTACTGATTATTACCTAATGAGTTCCCTTTTAAATCTATATTCCATTGATTTTATTATTATTATTTTAAACATTCAAACATTCGAGAATAAGGTCGTACCATTTCTTACTAATGATTATCACAAACCGATACATATATTTATCATATATAAATCAAGTCTATATGCAAATATATTCTAAAACCTTTGCATGTGTCTTTTGGCAATTCTGTCAGCAATGCTAACCCCTTTGAATAGAAAACTTTCACCTTTGAATATCCTTAACTGAATCTTATTAATGTTATTGCTAATTTTATTGTTGTTTATGTTTAATATCGTGTTAAATACGAAATCTGTTATTACATTTTCAATGATAAATGTGGTAGGCCTACATGTCTGTATATAAGATACATGTCAATATATATTCAACGTTATAAAACATTCGAGATATGGCAAATTATGTTAAAACCTTCATTTATTCTTTCAAAATAAAAAATTTTACACATGTAATTGCAATTACGACGAATTGACCTCGTTTCAGATGATGAACGTAACAAACTACGCACCGTTGAAAGCACCGTAGGAATGCACGACATCCGCCTGGCCGAGTACGACCTCCGATTCCAGTGCATGGAATCCGCGGGTTATGATGGGACACTGATTTGGAAGATTAAGGATTACCAGCGAAGGAAACACGATGCAGTTACGGGAAGGACGCTGTCACTATATAGTCAGCCGTTCTATACGTCAAGGTATGTGGTGATGAGAGTGTTGTTAACCTACCGTAGTCCATTTGTTTTGTGAGCCATTTTGTGAAACAATGGTCATTTCATCGTATATATCTTTCGCTTTCCTGTGTCGTTTGGTAACATGTACTCAATGATAGTAAAAAAGGAGCTGCAAACAGGACATAAGTCCCCCGCTTGTCTTTAAACGGGTTTTCGATATTGTAGTTATTTTAAAAGTACTTGAAACCGGAAAATTATGAATTCCTTATATGTGTGAGATGGGAACAGGACAATTCCCCCCTGGACAATTCCCCCCTGGACAATTCCCCC
>LQRL01155322.1:3983-25637 GCA_001703475.1 Hydroides elegans
TGAATGTATTATTATATGTTTTACAATGCAACTATTACTTTTTGTGAACCGACATTGTGGTTATATTTTCTAATTTCATTGTTCAACATCTGCAACAAAAAAGGTTTGCGTCCTATTACGTCTGTGATATTAAAATTGTTAATTCATTGTGCAATGTTAAGAAACTATTTCAAACAAGTTATAAAGCAAATAAACGCTAGCAATTAAAAATGCGTTTTATTATCTAAATATATATTTTAACAAAAAGTGAATGAATAAAAATAACAATTATGAAGAGTTGAAATCGCTTAGCAGCTAAGGGTTTATAGGCTGAGCCGAGGCCGATACTTTCATTGTATAATATCATGCTATAGACTATATAATCGGTCAAGCCCGTTTTATTTTTCGCAATTGTATATCAGTGAAATTTTATATTCATGTGATTTAAGAGAACAGCTTTTTTGCACTCAACTTGTAGCAAAATGAAATTGTAAAGTTTGATAAGGGAGCTGCTCAGAATCGTGTCAATGTTTAAAAATGCTTAATCGAATTTAAACATAGTTCTAGCCTATGTTTACTAAAAACTAAAATATGTTATCGTCGTAGCATTTCGATGCACGAGAGCCCTTTGTTCCGGTTCATCAAGTGCCAACCTTCGATTGATTGGTCAGAATGAAGAAATGGTGACCTTAAGCCACAATGCTACTCCGATTGCAATTAGTTTTGGATAGTTTAATTTATTATATGATATTTTATATAGTCTTATGCTCACGTCCGGTAAAATATAAGTCATGAAATGTCTTTTTATTGGTTTCAAACATGTGAAAACAAGGATATCTGTAATTTAAGTCCGACGTTAAATATTGAACAATTTGACATGCTTCATATGGTTTTAGATCTCACATTTTGTATCCTTCATATTCCATTCGAGAAAAAAAAACTGTAGGTGCTCAAGTACAAAATCTCTTCTAAATACATCCAGATTCCAAAGCAACCATTCACCTCGAGGCGTCCGTGGGCTGAAAAGTTACAACACTTGCGCGCGTCTGTTCATCTATGATAGCGGTAGCGGCGATTTTTGCTTGTTTATCGCAATTTTCCTATTTTGTGCTTCTATTTAATCGCCAACAGCTTCGCGTTACCGCGTTATCTCACAATAAAATACGTTCGTAAATCACAACAGAATAGGCGATGGAATGAGTGCGTTGAAACAAACAAGGATCAGTACAAAAATGCCGACTCAACTGATTAATGCTAAGTGAAATAACAGTAAATAGTGGGAGAGGCGGCCCGTATATAAGTGATATGAGTTGAGTGATATGAGCGATTTATTAGGATACATAAAAAAGTATATGGATAAGAAACGATATTTTCAAAAACTGAAAAGGGTCAGAAGTCCATTGTCTAAAATGTTTAATATCAAAAGTGAAGAGCGAAATAATATGAAATAACTATTTCTAAAAAAGACAATTTTCTATGCAACCAACTTAGTAAATAATATCAAACAAGTCAATTAACAATAGCAGTTGAGTTTGAGAAATCAAAAACAGTTGAACAACAACTCACACACGAAGGCCTACATGTATGTGTTCAAACTGGCAATCTAATTCGTATCCTTAAGTGTTTTAACACATATAGGAACAACAACAAAAAGTTCAGTTAAAATAAGGAAGCAGAATGTGAGCGAGAGAAACATGCGCTTTAGCAGCCTTTTCTCTCATCTTTAAAATTTATGAAATCATTATCATTCGCGCTTCATGTGATGGGAATAAATAAACATTGAAATCTATTGATATTTATTGAATACACGGATGCTAAAGTTGGAATATAACGTCTATTTGCATATGTCATTTGAAACACGCTTTTGTTAACTTTTGGTTTAAGCTTGTTTCGTAATTAATTTATTTGCAGTGCGTTTCTATTTTATGTGGAACGCTTTTGTGAAATTAAAATAGATATGTAAACGGAGATGTTTATGCATTGGTTTATAATTAAGGATAAACCAAGTTATCCTATTACTGTTAGTGATAAAGGGCATTGTATTAAAATTGGTTTATATGTAAACGGATTAATAGCGAACACAAATTAAAAATACTTAACTTACGTTCTTTGAAACCTTTTGTATTTATAACAAAAGGCTATTGGAAACTGGTTTTATTTTTAGAGAAATGGAAAAGATGCACCTTATATAAAATGAATAAGGGTAAGATAATTAATGGAGACACAATATTTATGTCATATGAGTTATAAGAATAATAAACAGCGTATTGAAATAAACCTTGTGACCGTACATTATATTGTTCGATTTGGTGAATACATAACTAGGCCTAAAACAAAAATAAAAAAACTGTCAGAAGGATATTTTCCAACTCTCAAAGGGAATTTTGGATATTGGACCAAGAAAACGTTATTAATTGATATAAAAGCGTTACTGATGTAAAGGTAAGATATAAATTTATTGAATTTGAAACATTAATTTTGTTGAAAACTATTCGTTCGTTTATATTAACTTATAACAAATGATTTACATGAGTATTTATTCTGAAGTTAATTAATCTAATATTACTCAAAAACTAGATTAAATAATATTTAATATTATTTAACAGTTATCACGCGGATATTTTTTTTTCCAATGGTAATATTGTTATATTTATTTTGGGAAAGTCTATTCCACAAATGAAAAATGAGCCATGATCTTTGGAACTAAATAAGTTCAAAATAAAGTTGAAATAAGTGGTTTCCTAGCAAGACTTGTTCTATCAAATAATATATTTTAATGTTAACTTCGCAAATATATATGATTCTTCCGAAGTCCTATATAGCCTAGTGGTCCAAAAATAAGAAAAAAAAAAGTCAAAATGCTTTCGGCAAAATGTCTGACGTCTGTAAGTGCTCTATTTCGATAAAGATATAGATTGCTGATAATATAAACCAAAACATTCCTGACTTATACTCAATTCTATTTTTAATAAATATTTCGGAAATAAATCTGGGCGGGGAAGGGAAAAACACAGATGCGTCAAAATATCAGTATGCACATGAGACACCAAATAGAAATCACTGTACCGAATGATCTTTGCTTTGCTAATACATTTCCGTGCGAAACATTTAGCCGTTGAATTTATTTCATATTTTAATTTCATCAAGTCAGCATCTTTCATAATGTTTAGTTAAGATTGTTTTTAATATATGTGTAAATTTTTGATATTTTAAGAAATGGCAGACAAGAATTTAAGCAGCGATATAGTGAAACACGGATATCTGTTTGTGAAGCGACCGCCCTGCTTTAATCACACAATCCGCATTAAGGTAGAATCTAATTATATTTTTACCGGTTTAAAGATTTGAAACAAAAATGGCAGGAACAAGGAAATAATTAAACAGGGCTTTTATGTAAATAATTAAGGTTCCGTAAACTAGATAAGGTTAACTTAAACCATAATGTTATATTATCGCTGAGAGAGTTCGGTTTGCTGCTTTCTGTTAATGAAAATTTCACGTTAGATTACGATTTGAATTAGAATTCAAGATAGACGATATCAAAAAATAAGAAGAGCGTTTTCACATGAAGGATGCGCTATTATTCTTCATAAATCATGACTTGGCATATTCCATTTCCAGGCATGGCAGAAGAAATACGTCATTCTCCGCGACTTCTCACAAGACAGCGGCATCTCCACAATCGAGCTATACGACAATGAAGACTCTTTCAAGAATAACCCCACTTCCCGCCCTAGCTACATACTTGACCTTAAAAACGTTTCAAACGTCGATTCATACGACGATTCAAAACGTTTTACAAACGCTTTTGTCATGATACGTCCGGGGCAACGTGCACTTGTCATGGGCTGCGTCTGCGACGTTGAAAAACAAAGCTGGATACAAGCCCTTAAGAACTTATCACATAAACGGCAGCTGATTTATAAATATCAGGATTTCAACGTCGTCACGTCGAAAGTCATGTCGCATAATGATAGACGTCCAAGCTGTCCCGGGAGGATTAATTATCAAGCAACGTCAATTGATGACGTTGTTTCGTCGGCGGAGTTTGTTAAGG
Source organism: Hydroides elegans (assembly GCA_001703475.1). Taxonomy (NCBI): domain Eukaryota; kingdom Metazoa; phylum Annelida; class Polychaeta; order Sabellida; family Serpulidae; genus Hydroides; species Hydroides elegans. Next base: position 8,020 of record LQRL01155322.1, read on the forward strand.
GAAGGAATTGGAGTGATTCGAATAGTGATATACCGGCGAGGAGCAATGGGCCACCTACGACGCCGAGGACGAGATCCAATTTCTCGATCAACTCGATTGGAAAGGAATCATCTATGGGTAATTTGAAATGACATATATGCTTTCGTTTTTGTAATGTATCTGTTATGAATTTGTTATTGATATCAGTTATCTTTTTCGCATTTGCTGCTTAGCGTAGCATGAATATTATTTTGCACTCAGAATGACGATTATTATTTGACGCACTTTTCCGCAAAATAGAGTATAGACGCCTCGCTTACTATGGAGCATATAAACAAATTTTCTTCGGTACGCGTATAAAACTTATTTGTCCGCCAAATCCGTGCACACTGTGAGGCACTTTATTGCAATGCGTCTCACACATTTTATTTGCGATGTAATAGATGCCTATGACTTTGAAACAAATTTGTAAACGACATTAAGAATAAAACGTGACAATTATGAGTTATTCTATATTAACACGAGAGAACCCGAAGGACTGTTTTTCTGACACATATCGAGTATATTAGCAGATCCATCCATATTTCTACCCACTTTATCTGATAAACTGTATTTTTTTATCAATTCCATCCTTTCTTCTTATAGGTTTTATCGAGTCCAAGTGCAGCGGCCTCCTCGTGCACATGCAGCCCACTTCGGACGCCCTCCGAAACCGCCTTTCAGGCGAATACTACATGAACGTGACGTCACAAGCCATTACTCTGACGTCAGTGGCGTCATTGCGCGAGGCCATTCGGTGGCCAATGGCGCATGTGAAGCGGTTTGGGAGTGAGGATAATAATAAGAGTTATCAGCTGCTATTTCTTGATGCGTCCAGGTAAGGAGTTTTTTTATGTCTTCGAATATTGTACTCGCTATAAAAAACACATTAGGTAATTTATTATTACTGCACGATGATTTGAGAATTGATTGATTGCTTTATTACGGTTTAAATGATTATATTGTAATGACATTGACAGTTTGTCTCCGGTTCTCTCTCTGCCGGGTTAAAATGGTATAAAATAATGAAAACTTGACAGAGAAAAGCGAGTATCCGGTTTATCAATAGGTCTAGTTACCGGGGGTACAAGGTTTTACTGAAAATCATGCAATTGTTTAAATTTCCTTCAGATTATGCGGAATGTCCCAAGGCACCTACTCGTTCAAAACGTCACATGGTGTCGCTCTAGTCAACAAGGTCAAAGCATTTTCAACGGTCACTCCCGAACCAACGCCAAAGATGTACAAACGGCATGTGACACATACGCACCATCAGCATATACAGAGTACTAGGAAGGAAGTTGTAATCAATAACAACGCAAATGGAGAAGGTATGGTCATTCAATACTTCCCTTCGTTAAGATATGTTTATCTTGGTATACAAATGAAAAAAAAATGCCAGCAACACTGACTCATTGAGAATATGTATCTAATTTACAGTTCATTTTCAAAAAGGATATGTCAATTTATTTTAAATCATACCAATCAAAATAATAGTTTGCAATAAAAATTGCCGATCCAGCTATATTATATTTGAATATTTTTTTATTAACAGAAGCTGCGGATGGATATTTGCAGTTGGTTGAGGATATCGTCGTGAATCAACATCAAGCTATACGTTTGCATGGTAATTGATAGTTCTACCGTTTGTTTCTTTCGATTACTGAGTGTACCATTATCGAAATACGGGGCTTTTTATTAAAGATAATTACCTATTTTGTCATAAATTGCGTTACTTAAATAACTTTAAAGCTTCAATACGCATTTGCTGAATACCTAGATATTTCTCACTCTCAAATCTCATTTTCATTCATTTCACTTTTGTTTTCAGAAAACACAGATAGTGGTTTCGATGACAGCGACGAAGAACGCAGCACCTTAAACGACAGTCTCGACATTTTCATTCCTCCCTCCGAATCCAACCGCGTCTCGATGAAACCCGTTCCCGTCGCCAGGAGACGCTTGGATTTACAAGGACTGGCTGGTCCAAGTGGGGTGCAACACTCAAGTGGGAGTAATAAGCCTCCGCCGGTGCCGCCGAGGAAATGGTCGTTGGGGGATGCTTTAACCTGATAAGGATTCAAATTCAATCTTTTAGAAGAAAAACCATTGCAGTTCGGTACATGATTCGTGTTTTTTTTCACGTTGAATTTTCCTCTAGCAGTTAGCGAGGCCTCTAACGTATCTGAAACAGGACTCATTTAAATAATTTTCGAGGTATCGTGAAATGTAATGAGGCTCTGATATCAAAAGATCATAGTCAACATGTTCAAGTGCATCAGAATCTGAGGATATTTTTCATAAAGCGCCTCCGTTGACTGACGATTCGCAAATCAAAAAGCTAAAATTTCTCTGTATAACATTAGGAAGTGACCAGTGATTTTTCATGTAGATGTTCAGCTGTCATATCTTGGAGTGACGACTTTCGTAAGGCACACTCCCAAGAAAACTGTCAGCTAACAAAATAGGCATATGATCATTCGGCTATTCAGATATTATGGATACTTTTGTATGCACATTGTTATTTTGATGGATATTCATTGAAGGCTTAAGTCTTCGAGTATTATAAGTATAGTATTTGACTTAGGCTTTATGCGATGTGATAGATCATTTGTTTTTTTTTTTTTTTTTTGTTTTTTTTGTCTTTCATTTGAATTCATAATTTTGTACTTGATGTATGTGACTGCTATTCTATAAAAGAACAACTGCTTATTCGCAAAAGTAGACTTTAAAAATATCAGTATTATACAACAACCCAAACTTTACCATGCTTCAAATCAAACCGCATGTTTTAAGCTTTATGATGTCCTTTTATACAATGAATAGTTCGTTCATCTCTTTTGAAAATAAAATAAAATACCCGTAATATGTTTCTGTTATTTATTTATTTTATACAAAGGAAATAAAATATACATTGTATCTATATACATACTCTTTGAAAAAAAATATACAAAAGTGAAATATTCATACTGGTAGCTCTTTTCATACTTAGAATGTAAAACAATACTCAATTCTTGATATAATCTCTTTAAATGAAGATGGAGATTCCTACAAAATTATTATTATTATTTTTTTTTTTAATAATTTTTTTTTACTATAAAGGATAACACATATGAAGCTTTTCTTCTTTTATAAACATCACGTCACCATCTTATGTTTTTGGAATGTAAAGTAGCTTTAAATTTACATAAAATCACCTTCAATATCAGAAAGATATTTATCTACGTATAAAGAAAACGCTTAAATTATAAAGGTCAGATCTATATTGCCCGTTATCAAATACAAGTAACAGCAAAATGCAATAAAGGTTTACCATCAAAAAGTGTGTCATTTATAAAGTATATTTTAAAAAATCTATATAAATGTATAAACATTTGTATAGGAATGTTATTGAGATTGCAACATCCCCAGGAATTAAAACTCAATGAACATATATCAAGCACATCAAATGTTTTGCATAAACATGCACGGATGAAAACAGATTTTCATGTTAATTCGTTTTATCAAATATCAAAGTAGGCTTTATTTTTAAGCTTAACATTTATTTGCATAGAAGATTTATTTAAGATACAACCATTGATGCTAACATTGTAAATAACATTGTATCACAAATATCTGAGAACCCACCCCATACAATCTCCCCTCCCCCAATAAGAAAAAAAAATTTCCAGGGTTTTTTTTCTTGAACATGTACAAAACTGAGCTGATTCAATGAATATCACGATAAATATTATATTGCTTGTGTATAATAAACCTGCCATTCAAACTTAAAATTATTCAACGTAAGAAGCTCGGCATATTTATTGCGTAAATTTCCCGGATGGTTGGAATTATCACATCTTTTTTATTCAGAAATGGAATGTATTATGTAACGTATTTTTAATTAATTTCAATAAAATGCTTAGGTTATTGCCTTACATATGGGTTAACCTAGAAGACGCACTACTTTTCAAATCTCGTGTAAAAACACATTTTTGTTGGCCGAGTACGATGATGATGATGAATTGTCCTTTCTAAATCTGATAGAAGCTAACGATCGAAAAAGGAAACCTAAACCCCTGCGCTCAGTGCTTATGGTTCCTTTACTATAATGCACGTTTTTTCCTTGCTATTCCGCCCGCCCCAGTTCTGGACATGTATTCTCCGCTTTAACCTTTTCATTGAACTTACAATTTCCCCAACCTTTTCCATTGGTTTCCAAGGTTAAGTTGAAGCTTAAATGGAGCGGAGAATACGGGCCCAGCAGACTATTTCATTTAAAATCGAAGAAGACAGAAAATGGCGGCCATCAGCAGGGCGACCGGATGTACACAAGGCAGTGAAGACGCATGCGCGCGTCCAACTTGGAGGCACCATGAACCTTGGCATTCGGAGGTTTCTGCACAAAAAAATGAAGTAATAGAAAATATGTTCTATATTATATTAACATACGGTATGATGTGCATTGTATAAAGAAACATAGAGTTTAACTTTACGTGGGGCTAAATTCACAACATTAGCGTATCCGTTAGACTAGAACTCTATCACATAACAAAGGAGAAAGCTGGTCTAACGTGTTTCCTGGTCCATGCCATTAGCTTTTTTTTTCGATAAGCACATAAACTGATTTTTGTATCAATATCACGAATCCTTTGTAGATTTTTCATCCATTAACAATCAACGAAAGGTGTCCTAATTCTCGTGTCTGATTTACCACAGGCCTATATGCGAATTTGGATTCAACTAAACCCATCTTGACACACTTACCGTAAAGATTGACATTGGCCCGGTCGGTTCCCAGATGGTTGGTCCCTTCGCAAGCATAGTCACCGTAGTCATTCGCCTACAATCAGGAATATTAAAATGTATTTTCCTATTTTTTTTTTATTTTACATTATCAGGGGTTAAAGTGTGGTGAGGCCGCCAGGACGGAAATTGGTTTACTGTATGTTCCTAGTTCTGGGCTGTTGATCAAATTGTAAAAGTCAATTCCGTAATATAATGGAAGTCCATTATGTCGAACCTTTGTGGCATTTAACCTTTTAATAATTCACTTATCAATCAATCACAACGTTAACACGTTTATAGATATGCTTATAGCATGGATGATAGAATACTTTCAGATAAACCAAAATTTTAAAAAAGTTGTTTCCGAGAAATAAAACTGCATTTATACCAAAATTAAAAAAAAGTTGTTTCCGAGAAATAAAACTGCATTTATACACCACCAGAAAACGCAATAATCTCACAAGAACGACAAACACTCTACCTGCACATTGATGATGGTGAGCTGGTACCAGAATTCGGCCAACGACAATGTCTGACCATGACTCAGCAAAACGTGAATCACGTGACGATCGTCATCGGTAATTGGGTCAAGGCTGTCGCCGACCTTTTTGTACCACGCCAGATTGGGCGATGGGAAGCCTGTAGATATGACATTTAAATATGGATTTAATTTACTTTATTCAATTTTTTTTTCAAAATTGTTATTTGATTATATATTGAGTTGTATATTCAGCAACACAGACGCAACGGAACATGGTGTTTTGTTACGAATATTTTGTTTTATTATTGTACATTAATTTTCACGATATTTTTTGAGTAGACAGATTAAATGCAATCGGAAATAGTCCCAGGTTCAATACACTTTGTTTTGCACTTCCGACGTGACAATGCAATAAATGAATATAACCACACCATCAAGACACAAGTAAAAGGGTATAATGATAAACCCTTTAACACCCAAAATAAACAAGAAAAACCCTTTAACACAAAACCCCTACCTGATATACGACACTCAATAGTGACATCAAACATGCGGTTCTGTGCCTGGCCATACGTCGTCTGCACGGCTTTTGCACTGGGCCTGAACTGCACGTAGAGCGTGGCATCGTACATGTCGGGCGGACGCACGTTGTTGTCGGCAATACAACGGTAGGCGCCCCGGTCAGTTTTGCTTAGGTTTTTCAGCATTAGGATCTCAGACTGGAAAGAGGTGGGGAGTTTGAGTGGTTTATAATAAATATGTTTGTATTTTGTTTATCATAAACGGTAAACGTCGCACCACTTGAAAAAGGTTGCAGAAGCATTGTTGGTTCTTAAAAAATACATGTATATAGGCTACAGGTCTCGATCAAATGGTGAAAAAAAAACTAAAACAAGTAGGGTCAGTGAAACTGACTAAGTTCCCCGAAGTCCCAATCCGTGCAATGGCATTTTAAATCGCACGACCCAGTTCCCTGGCTTATGACGAAACATACCCAAATATTCATTCGAAGGCCTTTTCATAGCTTGTAGAGAGTAAATCATCTTAGTTAAGAACCTGGGTATTGGTTTCTCTAGGAGAGAAATAATCTGCTATTTTCGCAATTTTGGTCGCACGACGAAACCAATACCCAGGTGCACACCTTCAATATATATTCTTTCAATGTAGAAAGTTTGATTCGATTCTGCCACGTAGTTGTGGAGTTCGGTCGCGGAATAGCAAACTCCAAATTATGTTGAAATTCCTCCTTTTTGACCAAGTCGTGCGACCCCAAATTCGGTCGCACGGCGAAACCAATACCCAGGGGCACAGCTAAAAAATATATTCTTTCATTGTAGAAAGTTTCATTCGATTCTGCCACGTAGTTGTGGAGTTCAGTCGCGGAATAGCAAACTCCAAATTGTGTTGAAATTCCTCCTTTTTGACCAAGTCGTGCGACCCCAAATTCGGTCGCACCAATGCCCAGATGCACAACTTCAATATATATTCTTTCATAGTAGAAAGTTTGATTCGATTATGCCCATTAGTTTTGGAGTTCGGTCGCGGAATAGAAACCCACCATAAAAGTTGACAGACAGACGGACGGACCCGGATCCAATAGTCCCCCGCCCGCCGCGTACATAAAGATGTGCCAAAAACGTATATCTAAGGTTCAACCAAGAATTAATATGCCTTCAAAGGGCCCATACCTAAGAATAAATAACTATGCAATTTGTGTTTTACGTTTAGAATTTCATCGCATGTAAAGATCTCTTTTACAATTTTAACTTAAGATACATCAACAACATTATTTCAGGTAGAATCTAGATATCGTAAAACATTCCGAGGCAAAATCGAATCTACCGAGGCAGAATTCAGGTGCCCTCGAACAAATACTAAGACATAATTCTGGCTTATGCTACCCCCTGTTAAGAGTCTATACAGGATGGCCACACAAAAGTCAAAATGAAATTCCAGGTGTTTTCCAGGTTCGATTCGACCCATTCCAGGTTTTAATAAATGTCACATATAACCCCTTATTTAATACTTGTGTATCACAATGTACGACATGGCTGCTAGGAAGTTAGAAAGTAAGGTCAATCTTGCTTAAAGGGATCGATCAGTCTCTACTCAGTTTCAAATTCCCTGATCCCTGATTTTTTTCTCTGAATTAAGAGTGATACTGGACTTAAACAAATTGGTACTTTGCGCCAAATAACTACTACAGTCAGGGATTTATCTACCTGTGCGACTGTGGAAAATGTCGCACAATTTTATCAAATGTCGCACAACTTTTGGCTCGAATGCGCCCGTCCTGTCGCACAAAATTTTGACGAAATGCGCCCATGGTGTCATTTATTTATCTTATGTGTCCATTTTTCCGTATTTGAGTTTGCTGTGATTCAGTGGTCGGTAATACTAATTGTTTTCAGGATTGCACCGTAGTTGATTTATTGACCTTTTGTTCAGTTTTTATTTTGAGTATGCGTTAATTACAATTTTGGTATCACTTTGTAACGACTTTTGTAACCTACAAAGCCCCATACACAACGAATTCAATTTTGAAGCAGCCTTTTAAAAAGAGGACACAGGCTAAAGAAAGGCGCATATTTGAGTTCAATATAGGAAATAAAATCAAAATCAAGTCCGTACCTAGATGGTATGACAATGGACAATGTGCCAAAAGTTAGTCATGAAAGACAAAATACGTATTAGAGACTCTGTATATCCAAGAGATGCTTTTGGTTTTGTTGATCTATTCCTGATCATTGTATGATTTGTTTCTATGGAACATCATTGATTTATGTTCTTAAGTATGTATACAAGAGTGACCAATCAGATTAAACGAATGGAAAATTATCTTAGATACTATGTTTGTTTGATGAATGTTGATTCAAATATATTGTGTTTTTTTTTCTATTAGTAAAAAAAAAGGTTTAGAATTGTCGCACAACTTTTTTCAATGTCGCACAGTTTTCGAAACTGTCGCACAAAAATCATTCGGAATGCGCCCGCTGTCGCACACTCAAAAATTTGTAGATAAATCCCTGCTACAGTAAGTTATTATCCGGGCGCCGAAGGAGCGAGCCAAAAATATTAAGGGAATCTTTATAATATGCGAGTGCCGTAGACGCGGGCGAAATTTTAAGGGACAGTTCAGTTCCCAAGTCTTCTTAAAATAATCAAAAGAAACATCGATAGGTCCAGAGCTTTATGTTGAGCCAAAAATCGAGTCTCTATGCATAGGGTCTATATCGCACAAAATTATAGGGGGAGACCCACTAACATAGGCCCTCAAACCAGAAGCTTAGGCATACACGTTTGGGTATCACAAACTTATAACATTAAACAAACTGTCGAAAATCAATGCAACCAGTTTCAACAAAATCCACCTCCTCTTGACTTCATCCTCGTCTCTGAATAAAAGTTTGCATTTTGCACTTAGCATTTTTAAAATATTTTTCCCTGATTCACAGAAACTATGATTAAGGAAATCTAATCAAGACATGTGGATGATCCTATCCCGAAATATCAAAATGGTTTGACTCAATCTACAAACTATGATGGTTTGATAATTAATTTGACAAAACGTATCGAGAACGGTCTGAATGGACTAGTCGTATTGAAACCCGAAGGACACATGACAAGATTTAATTGCCAGATGTAATTTGCGCCGTCCAAACGGCACGCGACATTAGACTTTCTGTGTAAGTTGTAAAAATACGAGCGCCGGAGGCGCGAGAATTTTTTTTCTGATATCAATATTGCATAAAATAATTTGAAATTCGGAACTGGAAAAACCTGGAATATGTAATTTTACAATTCCAGGTGTTTTCCAGGTTTTTTGGATGAATTTCAAAATTCCAGGTATTTTCCAGGTCTGGAATACATGTCATGAAAATTCTAGGTTTTTCCAGGTTGTGGCCACCCTGCTATAAGACTTATCATAAGTCTACACTAGACTCTCACATAAACTGACCTTGACGGAGAAGATGCCCTCATACGGCTTGGGTAGCGTCATGCCATTGGGTCGCACCCACGTGATATTGGGCTTCGGGTATCCGCTTGCTTGGCAAGTGAGATTCGTGTCCGTATTTTCAACTGCGTTTATGGTCTGAGTGGTACCGAGCTGGCTGATGGACGGCGGAACTGCAAAGAAAGAGAATGAAAATCACAAAAGCGTTTTTTTTTTAATAATATGTACTAGATATCATATATATGTTGAATACTTAAGCATCTGGGATGGAAAGAAATTAGTATTAAATGGGAGCTTCAAATCTGCTATATGGCTACTTTCATAATGATATGGTTAAGAAAATCTAGTCAAAGTATATTGAAATATAGTTTGCTTGGTGACCCTGTTCAACAATAGAATTTTTATTTCTTCAATCAGTACTTAAACAGGGTGACAGTCTCTATGAAATGTATATAACATCAGTGTAAAGAAAGAGGGCTTTGATTAATACTATCATTTCTTAACTTTCTTTGACCAAAAACTCAAGCCGAAAGAAACACTCACTTAGGACGATAAGATCGCCATTTTTGCTTGGATTGGGCGAGTTGACGCTGCCGAGAAGCTGAATAAGACATGTGTATACGCCGGAATCCCTCTGAGCCAAGCGACGCACAATCAGTTGGTAGGTGGAGGTATCTGCGTCGTGGACAATCTGCAATTTGAGGGGAGAGGTTCGAGAATCATCAATATATGTTGAAGGATCACGGGCATATCAATAAAATCTTGAAAAGATCTTGTATGTCTCATTAATAAAGATATTGTACATTGTAGTATGTGCAGTCATGTACGACAAATATATGTGTATAACCACTCTGAATCGAGATTACTCAGAAGTCTGAAATGGGCACAATTCTATGATTTCACAGCAATGTCTGTCTTGGGATACATCTGAAAAGTCTGTGGTTTTATATGCATCACCATGTGCTATTAATATGTGCAATAATGCTAAGGTGTTAAGATGTATCTAAGCTTTTATTCTGGTTTATGTTTTATTCTACTCTATAGAATAAACAAATACATGTATATAAGTAAACTTATATAAAACCCAAACATTTTTTTGCAAAATATTCATGACCTAAACATGAGGATATATCTTAAATTTGTTGTAATTGTATAGTATTCAAATGTGTACTACGCACCTTTTCGATGTCGTACTTCCTGTGGCCAAGATCCACGATGGGGTTGAATTCCGTTACAATTTTATCATCGGATGATATGAGAATATCTGTGTTGAAGTCATTACCCTTTCTTCGCCAATGTACCTGTCATTATATTGAGTACCATGAGCATATATTGCGACTAGAAACGGTTTTCAAATATATGTATATGGTATTTATGTACTTTTTATTATATCATATCACTATGTTTTAATTCATAATATATTTTAATTCTCTGAATATCCGTGCGAATATAATTAACTCCTCCAGAATATTTGGGAATATAACATCAGAGATCATTTTTCAGAGAAATAATACAAGAAAAACAAATTCATAGACGATTTTGAACATTCTTAAAATTTGCCAATTGTAATAAAGTTTTAAACTTTTCTTATTCTAAAAGTACTTACTTTAAATTCTTGTTGTCTGGCGACAGTGCAGTTTATTCTACCAGTGGTTCCATAACGTTTGATCTCTGGCAAAATATTTCTCGTGATTTGTGGTTCATCTTGACCGAAAACTGAAATAAATAGTGATGTTGTATTAGTTAAATATTAACGAAAATAATATTGTAGAAACAAGTATATCAGTGAACTGATTAAGTCCTCTGCTAATTTAACAACAGTTGAAAATTGAAATACATAGGAAATTAAATAAGAATCCGTCGAAGGAACGTCTTTCTCATGACGTCTTTCTCACGTTTTTATCACCACGTCTTTTTCATAACGTCTTTCGCACAACGTCTTTGTCCAAAGTTGCCCTTACATACTCGTACACAAGCAGTCCTCACAAACTGACGATACACGCGAAATCCTTCGGTGCGGTACAAATATCCCAAAAAATAGCAAACTCGTCTGAGTTCAGACCAACGATATTTCGACATTGTTTGATTGATCAAACTGAAACCTCGATGTTGCACATCTACAATATATATTCTGTCCCAAAATATCTCAAATTCGTCTAAGTTCAGACCCAGGTAATTTCGACAATTTTTGCTCGATCAAACTATAATCTCTACGTTGCACATCTTCAATAAATATTCAGTCACTGTGTGAAGTTTCAGAACCTTAGGGTTGTTGCTTCATGCCAAAGTGCCGCGGACAAAGTGTTGTATAAATATCCGAAAATATCTCAAATTCGTCGAAGTTCAGACCCCCGTAATTTTGACAATTTTAGATAGATCAAACTGAAACCTTGATGTTGCACATCTCAGAGTGTAGCATAAGCAAGAATTTTGCCTCGGTATTTTTTTCGAGGGTACTTGAATTCGGCAACGGTATATCCGAGTTTGCCTCAGTATTTTTCGAGGGAACCTAAATTCTGCCTCGGTAGATCAGATTTTCTACCTCGGCAATTTTTCGAGGGTACCTCAATTCTGCCTCGGTAATCTTGATTATTTACCTTTGAAATTACCAACTTCGAAGGGTTTCGACGCTTATGCTACACCCTGACATCTACAATATATGCTCTGACATTGTGAGAAGTTTCAGAACCTTAGGACAAAGGCTTCATACCAAAATGCCGCGGGAAAAACTACTGCATTTCTTATGTAAACAGACGGGCGGACAGACGGACGGAATGGGGGATAGCAATAGCCCTCAGCCATGTTGATTGGCTGGGGCTAATGATATGGGTGAGTAGGTTTCCGTTAAATATCGATGTAACATTAAAGCACAAATGATCATAATCAAGGACAAGAATAGCTCATATCGTTGTCCTAGTCATAATATACTTTCTGTGAATGTTGAATGATACACATTCTCGGTCGCGGTTATTTGAAACTTTGCTGACACTGACAGGGTCAGATTCAGAAAAAAATACAACTTACCCACAGCAGAAAGAAAACATAAATGTATAAAATACTGAAGATATATCCTATCCATATTGCACTTGCTGTGTTGTATCATTTGACAATCACTAACTATGATGAAAAAGACATTTTGAAGTTTTAAAACTTTTTTTTCACCTGACCGGAAGTTTATTTTCCACCTGAGTTGAAGTTATGGTCAGTAAAAGTAGGCAGTGTGTAATTAACGCAGTGCATGTTCAGAAACATTTCTATAAGATCAAACAAGAAATAATATGGGAATCAAAATAAAAAATACAGGTATCTATATAATAAATTGAGAGTTCCCAGGGACTACTCTGCCTGTGCGACTGAGAAAATTCTCGGAATTCATCCATTAATGTGTTAAGTTTCCAATCTTGATCTCGGAATGCATCCATAAATGTGTTAAGTTTCCAATCTTGATCACAACTTATTTTGTTATAAACCACTTTAAATAACGTGATTTTATTTATCACGTATATATAGGTAAAACAATTCGATATTTCGATTCAAAATGGCACTATGTGTGTTTGCAATAAAAGCTGATATTAACTAGATATTGTTCCCAATGTTACTTTGCATGAATAGCAATAGCCCTCTAGCAATTCAACAAATGAAATAGTTATCAACATACTTAAAAAAGCGTTAAGCATACATCAAATATCTGGAAACATATGTACAAGCAATTATATGTTAATTTTGTGTGAGAAGCATTATACATGTTAAAATATGTAAAACAGTATGAATGTATTTATAAAGTATTCTATGTTATTATATATGTATATCTATGGAACTGTTTACACAGTGTCTGCAAATAAAATATATCTATCTATCTATCTATCTATCTATCTATCTATCTATCTAATATAAAATAAATCCTTTTAAGAACTTCATAATTACCGCATATTTTATTCAACTGTCACAGAGATTCTAGAATTGTCGTACAGAATTCGTTGCACAACCTCAATTTATAATCCCTGGATTTGCCTTGACAACAGTGTATGGGGTTGATAGTTAAAAACGTCAGTTTTTACCTCGTTCCGATGTGTATCAAGGTTTGCTATTTCTTAGAATACTGTGTATGGATTCACCTGCTGATATTTATTTCCGCATTCCTCTACCCATTTCCGGTGAACCAGACGATTTGTTTGAATTCCATTTGCAAAAAGAGAAATTTAATGACAAACTGCTTGACGACTTTCTAAACTGTCCGTGAATCAAAATTTTATGTAACAATCAGATAAAGGCTTTGAAATACAGGGTTTGAATCCTGGATTGTCTCAAACTCACCGATCCTAAATTGAATAATCATGTGATACATAATACCGACACAATCGACCCCAATATTTTGAGCCGTATCTGAAAAATACGCACCAAAATCCTTTATTTGCGGTTGTATGCTAATGCGGGCTTGAATTTGTATCACTTATTTGAAACTATAGAGTAGTTTATGGATTTAAGGAGGATGAAGTAAAAATACAATAAGAGGACGCAAGCTGAAAACTATTATAATGATAAAACTTACTCTCAGACAAGCATGAACTAATGGTCTTCCCACCACATCCTCGCTAATTCCATACACTTCAATAGCAATTTTCGTTATGATGGAAAGTTTTTATCTATATTAAACATATTATGAATGTAATAATCGGATAATCAAGTACATAAATGTCTTGCGCCTGTAAGTGTTGAAAATGTTCACAGATAATTCATAATATGTGGGAATTTTAACGAGCATGTTAGGTAGTTGATTTCATTAAAAAATGCATTATTTTTTTGTAAGTGTGCAATGTTGTTTGAGCGTTATAAAGTGAATTGCATTTGCTTATCCGTTGATACGGTTCCAGTATCGTAAGTTTATTCATAAGTTGGAATCATATGGAATATGCGACTCAATCTTGAGTTGGATAAAGGACTTCCTAATAGACTGATCTCGACGAGTTAACGTGAGTGGTTTGACATTTCGCCGTTCTTACAGGTTTCTCAATGCAATAGTATTGATTCCATTATATAAAGCGCTTTTAGAGAATCATCAATAATACGAAAATATTGTATAGTGTCTATACAAAATACAACACAAAGATTCTATGGCATAAATACACCGAAAGGCCACGGGAATGCTGCTTGGTATTGATAATCTCAGCTTTAAACCAGGCCTAGGGCAATAACAATACCAGGTAAATGTTTTTATTAATGATATTCTAGCATTTTAAGAGTATTTTGCTATTTTAAACATTTTAAATATAATATGATAAACAGGCTGATCAGCTTTTAAAATGCCAGTATAATCTTCATTTTTAATAAAGGTAGAATTTTTATTTATTGTTGGCATAGAGGTTCTAGCACTATATTACGTGCCTTTATAAGTCTTACCCATTAACCACAACTCAGTCGCTGCATGCGATCAACATGCTGCATGTTACACCCCATTGAAAAATACTGAGTCATCTAGCCACTAACTGCCTACTTTCTTGTAAGCTCAAAACAAATCATCCAACAGTAGACATTATTTATGTTCTATTTAAAAGTGATTTTGTAAGAGAATTTATTATTAAATCAAATAAAAATAGCAATGTACTCTTGCAATATGTTTTGCTCGGCAATGTCTCAATTCTTCCAATATGATGCAAAAATGTGCGATGTCGATTTTCATTGTTAGTATAAATTTAAGCAACATTAATCTGTTATAGTTCCTTCATGGCTCTCATCTTATTAATGGAAAAAAGAATGTACTCTTTGAATATTAAAAGAAACTGTCTTCAGCGTACTTCAGCGTATTAATGGTTCTTGTTTGGTTATTTGTGGCGTTTACGTGCATTAGGCTTTCAGACTTTTATTGTGTATAAAACCTTGGAGCATAACGCATAAAGGATGGCATTTAGTAAATTTTTACAAGAGCAATGCCTCTCTAACATCATATATCCAATGTCGTATATTGGTAAACACTCTGGTATTTAAAAAAAACTACAGCATCTAAAACTACCCGCCATGGGGAATATTATCGAAGTGTACCATATTCTACATTGAATAAAGGATATGAAAGCATTACCATGCCGAACTATATGATCTGGTGAAACGTCGCGGGTATAACGAGGACATGACATGTATATACTGAAGGAGCAAAGAAAACAATGTTAGAAGTGCATCTTTTATACAGAGAGTCTTCTACTCCTTGAATTTGCTTCCTGGAGATGTTACTAATGCGCTAAGTTTTAACTCCACTTAAAATCGTGTCGATAAATTTTTATGAACAATCAGGATGATTTTAAAGATTATTTAACAAAAGTAGAGTACATCACTCTACCTTTCTTGAATTATGTGCATGAAGTTTATGCTGATCTTACCACAGAGGACCAAAACGAACTTGTGCCAGTATCAACATAAATTAATAATCTTGTTTTACATAATGTAATTGTTAAATGATTGTATTCATTTTTATTTAAGCGTTTATGAATTCTGATCTATCTTTCATATTTGAACTTTATTCCAGGTGAAAAATATATTGAGATAATAGTTTTGTTGTTTGTTCTATCATAACGTATTTGTTCTGTCTTTCACATTTGAACGCCATTCAAGTTAAAAATAATATATTGATATTACGGTTACGATGTACCATAAAATGATCTCAAAGCATTTGTGAATTGTTGTAAGTTTCTACCTTTATATAGATTCAGCCTCTTGTGGGGCTTCTTGACTATGAAATGACGAAACATTTCAATGAATTTCTTGAATAGTTTTTACTTCGACAGAAGCTTACCTTATTTTTAAATCTTTGCATATCCATTGCCTAATTTTGTGTTATTATATAATGATTAAATCCACTGGGACTATATAGATTTCATTCTTATTTTATGAAAATGAAATATATTCAAAAGGCCTTTAGAATAAGATTCAATTTTATACATGTCCGTTTGTTTGGATCGACTTCAGGTAAATTTATTCTATTATCGCCCACCGTCCACTGACATTAAAAAAAAACCACCCCCGTTAAAACTATAATTAATGTTAAACAATTGTATTTTTCGAAGATTTAAACTTCGGCCGAAATTTATCTTTCCAACAAATGATCTTTGTGTTATGCTTTAAGTATTTTCACTCGTTACTGAAAAATGGTCATAAAAGGAAATGGGTTGATAACGCTTCTTCTTACCCCTTCGTTTAGCTCGCATTCAGTTTGAGAGCTGTCAATTCCTTTATTTCTTATCATCTTCCAATAAAACTCAAACTCTAGCCGAAATTACCTCGCTGCCCTCGTAGATACTAGATTTCTAGCTCAAAAAAAGGGCAAGACATGAAAACATGAATTTGATATTTTCGCTTAAAATGAAGCACTAGCCATTGTGGTGTGCCTTGTGTGTTTTCAACCAAATTTGATTTGCTTCCGGATCCGCGTGCGCGATTATAGGTTAACTGTGTTCTGGAGATTCGATGTTGGGCTCAAGAGGAAACCCTTGGCCTGCAAATGTACTCTTGATATTTTTTTCACAGAATTCGGCTGAGCAGATTCGCAATAAGTTATTTTCACTGACATTTGATATCTTCTCATCGGGGAGGCCTTGTGAGTTTGTGAAAGCTCCAACTAGTTTACTGTTTACAAATGCTCAGGGTTTCAAGTCACCATGAAAAAACCCCAAATACCCCAAAAACCCCAAAATCGTCTTTATTTTTTTAGAGGACCCCAAAAAATATTTGAAAACCCCAAAAACCCCAAATAAACCTTTATTTTTACTTTAGTGCCAAAGCCCCCTTTTTATTTTGTGATTTTGATTGTATTTTAAATAATAAATGGACCAAATGAGGGACTATGAGGGCAAAATAACTCTCATTTGGCTTGATTTTTAATCTTCCTTCCAAACTGTCTCTTGTTTCATCAAAGGGTGTGTCCTAAACAACAGAGAATTTGGCAAATGTTTGATTATGATACATATACCACGGTACTAATATATCAATAGAAGATGTATGCTTTGTGTTGTGATATTAGATTGAGGATGGGGTGGTGAGGGTTGAACTAATTTATATTCAATAGAGGGTTTTTAGTTACCACGATAAAACCCCCATAAACCCCAAAATGGTCTTTATTTTTTTTATCTTGGTCTAAAAAGCCTTTTTGCTCAATTGTTTTTATTATACTTTTGACCCAATAAAGATATCAAAGGGCATTATTGAACTTTCTGACTTTATTTTTCCCAAGTTTTAAGATGATACTAGCAAAATAACAATTAAAAGTGTATGAAAGTCAAATTTAAAGTGTATTAAAGTCAAGTTATATGCTGTTTTTTAGGCCCCAACCCCAAAGTTGGGGGCCTATAGAGTTGGGGTGTCCGTCCGTCTGTCCGTCTGTCCGTCCGTCTGTCCGTCCGTCCGTCTGTCCGT
>LQRL01155327.1:28397-48013 GCA_001703475.1 Hydroides elegans
ATTTGGTCCTCGACAGTAATATGTTTCGGCAGGAATGTTCCGTTTATGGCCATATATTAAGGAATATTTTTGATGGGCAGTAATACCGTTCGATATATTCAATATTGGTCAAAATTTGAACGATATTTATATACCGTTCAGACGGTAATGCCGTTTGGATCCTCTGACTTTCAAGAGTAGTTTTTTCCTCTTGCAAAAATTGACGAGAAGTATTTTTTTATGGTTCCACGGTGTGGCGGTATTTGATACAAGTATTCTAATTGACGAATATTATGGTATGTAAATGTGGTCAGGGTATTCTGATTATATCAGCATTACCAATTCAGTGATCAATGGAACATTGTTAATTTTGTCATATTTCTAATTAATGATAAAAGTTCTTCAGTTTACAATCCAAATTTATAAATCAACTGCATTTTCATGAATTGGGCTAGAGCTTTATATATTTTTTTGGCAAAAAGAAAATACCTATATTTCAAATCCGACAATAACTTTAATGTGTTTTCTTAATGAAACACATTCTAGATATGGTCACAAGCATCATGTGAACCTTTTACTCTTGAAGCTTTACATCATTTGAGCGTTTTTTTTTAAATATGTAAATTTCAAAATTCATCATTCTGAAAAATCACAAGTCCTCGATTACGGGTGAAATGATTATACCGCCCGAAAATATAAGGTAATAGCATGGAAAAAATACCGGCGATATTAAGTGAAGAAAGCAATAAATTCCCGGCGGTATTACTGCTCGTAAAATCATATTTTCCGAACGATAATACCTGTCCCGCTCGATCCTAAAGGGAAAAGACGTTTTCCAGCCATAATATGGTCAATTTATGGGTGTAATACTGCTCGAGTCTTCGTACGGGTGGATCCAATTGGTTCAATTAGATATCAAAAATGCAAGGCAACTTCATGCAATGAAATGGGGTTCCGTGCAAAAACATGATATGTCGAATTGTTTTCACAAAGCAGCAAAAAAAAAAAACGTAGAACCTTTTTGTTCCTGTCATTTCAATTAAAAAAATAATATGATATAAAAAAATAATAATAAAAAGAAACCGTTTTGAATCATGCTGTACCAAGTCCATGTGGTGATGACGCAGAAACATGCACATGCAAGCCGATTTAACATAAACCAAAATAGAAAAGCCCAGACCACAAATAAACTCGAACTCACCTGTTTCGCAGATATCCCCTGTAAAGCCTTGGGCACAGTCGCATACAAAATCTCCGTCGTTGCTGGTTGTTTGACAAGATCCTTCGTTTAAGCAAGGTTCGGTCAGCGTCACGCATGCGTCGATGACTGTTAAAAAATATAATAAGGTCTGACGACTTTTTGGCAAATCATAAAGCGAATGGCGAATTACTAATGGTGGACTGCAGTTACATGTTCATATACAAGTTTATCAACCTGGCCATCAAGACCATAAATGATCAGTATAAAAAATACTACGTTCACCTTACAGAGAAACAAACTATATATAATTGAAAACTACAATGTATCATTTGAAAGGGATTTTTCTTTGTTTTTTTTTCTTAATTGATAAACATTTAAGGGAGGTTTGTTGAATACATGATACAATAAAAGTAATATTTTATATTTTATCTTTCGATTGAACAACTAAGATTTTTGATTTTATAACTAACATTCGCAATGCGTTCCATCATAACCGTCAGCACATTCACATTCATATCCAGAGACGTCATCAGTACATGTCCCGTCATTTTGACACGGCGTAGAGAGACACTCGTCCATATCTGCAATAAAACGTCAAGTTAAAGTTGAATATTTTCTGGAAAGCTGCTAGACTCTATATTATAGCCTATGCAACCGTCCCCGCTGGTACAAAATTCATCATTAGCTCATATTGGCATACAATGAGCTAATATAAGGTAAGCATGAGGTAATAATGTGGTCTTTCGAGCGGATGTCCTTTTGGCGACCCGAGTGCAGTTACAAATGACGCACGGTCGGGCTCGTGTGATACAGCATCAATGATAGTCTTAGAGGAACAGCTTGTAGACTTGTTGACTAGAATTGTTAGCTATCACTTGATTATAGACTTCATATGTTTAAATGAACATAGAGACGTTGTTTTCGAAATTTTACCTGTTTCACAAAGTTCTCCAGTGTAGCCACTTGCACACATGCATTCAAAGTCTGATCCAGTATCTTCGCAGCTCCCGCCATTCTGACATTCAACTCCGACGCAGTACAACTCTGAAATAAAGAAACAAATGGTGTTTCGTGCATAAATCTATGAATTTGCGTCAATTATTGATGTTTATCGCGAATGTTACTCAGTATTTTAATGATGATTTAAGCATTAATTAATGTTTTTTTTTATAATGATATGATTAATTGTTTGTCCAGAAAATATGTCCTATTTATTGTTCCTGGATAAATTTCATGGGAAATTTGATATTTATACATCTTAGTTTAAGTAACAGATACGCTTCAGGACTTCATTCTGATTTTAATCCATTTCTCTTTGGCGTATAAGATGCACTTTCATTGAAAAGGCCAATGGAAGACGTGTGTGAGAATATGAAGAAACAATGCACGAATTACAAAATAACCAGACAATATCTTATTTATTCGCATTTCATATCGATTCCCATTAATAGCACTAACATTTTCCGTGAGGGTCCCTTTTTAAATTCCTACCTGTTTCGCACGTTGCTCCAGTGAACCGTTCGCTGCATGTGCACTCGAACGCGCCCATGAGATCCAGCGATGTGCAGTTACCACTGTTCATACAAGGATCGGCGTCACAACCGTCAGTGCCTGGAATTAGGATAGAAAACGTTTAAAACAACATCGATAACTAAGATTTAGATAACGCGAATCCTCATCTTGAATTCATGAATCATCTAATTAACTTATTCACTAGTTGGACCCCTGAAATATTCAGTATAATATCACTGTGCATCGATGGCGGAGAAAAATACATTTTCAGAAAAAAAGCCAAACCTCGGCTTGGGACCAACACAAAGTTGAGCACTCGGCCATTAAATTCAACAGTTCGATCGGCAGTTTGTTCGAGATTTTCGGTCAAGCCCTACCAAGCGCGACACATGCTTTTTGATAAACGCACTTGATTCGCAAAGGGTCCCAGCGAAAAACTCGGGACAATCGCAGCTGAAATCTATTCGATTCCGTTGTCGTCCAAACATGTACCATCCTTAGTTGGTTATTTCGCAGTAAACCTTAGAATATACGCCACTTAGTAATAGTATATTCATCTTTTCTATAACGCACTTGATTCGCAGAGGGTCCCAGTGAAAAACTCAGGACAGTCGCAGCTGAAATCGATTCCATTGTCATCCATTGGAATTATAACTCTGTTCGCTGTATACTTCTGAACTTAAGCCATTTAGTATTCATCTTTTATATCACACACCTGATTCGCAAAGGGTCCCAGCGAAAAACTCGGGACAATCGCAGCTGAAATCTATTCGATTCCGTTGTCGTCCAAACATGTACCATCCTTAGTTGGTTATTTCGCAGTAAACCTTAGAATATACGCCACTTAGTAATAGTATATTCATCTTTTCTATAACGCACCTGATTCGCAGAGGGTCCCAGTGAAGAATTCTGGACAGTCGCAGCTGAAATTGATTCGGTTGTTGTCCGAACATGTACCATCCTTAGTTGGTTATTTCGCAGTAAACCTTAGAATATACGCCGCTTAGTATATTCATCTTTTCTATAACCCACCTGATTCGCATAGGGTTCCCGTGAAAAACTCCGGACATTCGCAACTGAAATCGATTCCGTTGTTTTCCATACATGTACCACCATTAAAACAAGGATTGCTGGGCTCGCAGTATACCTCTGAAACAATATGAAAGATAGTGTTCATTATATAATGGTCTAGACATTTTGTATTTTATTTTCTAATTAAGAGAGCCCAATGAGTCTGGAAATGTTCTTACACAATATCAAAGCAAATCATTATCGTCCGACAGCTGACAGAAAATGACAATGAATAAATCACATATTTCTATCAACTTTGCAGCGATAACAGATCCTGAACGCACCATATACTATGCGATGCTAGAATCTTCATACAGTGTGGAACTCTAGGAAAAGGTTGTGCATACTATGTTGGTTATGCCAGGTGCATTTAAGCATAACACAAATGTTAAATATAATATTGTAGAATAAACGTCCATTCTAGATTTGCATTATTTCCGAATGAAAGCTTGAAAAGCTATGCAATTGATTAATAATAAAGTTAAATAGCCTATCTATATGCTTTAGATAGCTGAAATCGAAAAAGAGACTAAATGATAGAAATGTGCATACGCATGAGTTCGAGCGCCCGGAACTGGCCCACAGAGTCGTCATCGGATGCCGTTCGGGCCGTCACGCCCGCCATGCATTCGACTTGGTCACGTGACGTTATATCGATCGATACGAAGATGCGCGGGTTGTCGGCGTTGGTCAAATCGGTTCTGATGCGCTGCAAATATACATGTAGGTTATTTTAATAAATTCTTTAATGTATCAATACGAAAAATCATAACGATTTTAACAGGTTTTGCTTAAAACTGATACCAACAAAAATGTGTAAGATGTGCCTCTGGCATAGCTGTTTGGTTATGCGAAGGGTTCATAAATCTGTGTACTAAGAAATGTGATCGCAAAGTTACTGCGACTACTTATGATATATATCTACCCAGTTGCATGCTTTTTGTATTTTTCATGGCAAAAAAAACATTGCAATATTCATAGTTTGTAATAAATAATAGGGCCTTAACATACTTCTACGATAACAACTTAGTGATTCGTATTATTGTTGGTACTCACCCCGCAGTAGAATTCTTCTGGTTCTCCAGTAGCCGCGTTCTTAAGCTCAAGGACCGTGATGGAATCAGTCAAGGGATCGCCAACGTACTGAGCGTCCAAAAGCCCAACGCAGGTCAATTCGGTGCTTTGCAAGGGCTCACCTGTGTTGTATAGTAAATATACAACAGTTGTAGCTTTTATTATAATTTATATTGGAATCTATTATAGAATATATATTTTGAAATAAGGCTTTTTTATGTTCAATTATTATTCATAAGATGGAAAAGTCTTTGTCTGCGCGTAATTCCTTTGTTCTTAATTGGCAGTCATTAAATGTTGAAATATATTGTTAAGACGTCGACTTCACGTCGGACGCTCTTTTGTGGTAGTTTGTGAGTGTGTTTACTCGGTTAAAAGGTGAGAATGAGCTGTTGCGCTTAACATAGTCTTAAAGTATACAGAGCCGTTAATTGCAATTATAATCAAGGGTTGCGTTTTAGACAGTGAATCTATATTGTTTAATCTCGTGTTAAGTGTCTTTGTCTTTATTTAGTGTTGTTATGTTAATGTTTAAGTTCTAATTAGTAAGTTGAGGGTCGGGGTCTTTATAAGGAGCCCCGAACCTCACATTCAGGGAGAATCATTGGGGAACTAAGAGAATCATTATAGAAGTTAAAGTAGAGAAACGCTTTGATAGTTAAAGAGGGAACGCCTCTGAAGGAACACCTTCGGGTAGTTATGAACTCATAGCGAAAATTACGGAGACGCGTAATGGACAAAATTGTAGTAAAGATAAATGAAACATTGTGAATTCGCAAGGATTGTTTAAGTACTATATAGTGTCGCTTAAAGAATATTAAAGTATAAAATATAAGAAACTGTGATTAAAGACATATTAATTTTATATCAAGTAAATACTAATAAATAAAGGATAAACCTAAAACACCCCCGAGTTTTAGTATATTACACCTGTGGGCGAAATTTCATGGGAAAAGACGTTGGATACTAGGTATCTCTCGACGTTTTTATACGATATAGACTATTATAAGTTCAATTATAAATGTCAGCTAAGTAAACACATATCAAGCATTGAGGGCAGTAGCTAAGTGATATGACGCTCGCCTCGTAATCCCAAGGTCCCGGGTTCGAATCCGACTCTCTTTGATTGGTTGCTGGGGATCGGCGCTTGCTCTGACACTGATTTACAAGAATTTAATAGGTTCTCTTCCTCTCCCGATCATCTAAATACTCCCAATACCATAAGGTTTCTGACTTTACTTTTAGAAAATGATAGAGCAAAGCTCAGAGTTAATTAATGTCATACACACCTGCGGCACTGTAGCAAGTATTGATGGTCATCGTATTTTCGCTGATATTCACAGTCGACGTATACATGTACATGTCGGTATCACCGCAAAGGTTTTCATCGTTTGTTGTCACTGACACCATTGCGTAGTACAGGCCAACAAAGTCGGAGAAACAGGTACTTTCGAAATCGAATGGATCTGAAATCAAATAAACCATTCTTATTAAGTTTCCTCAAATATAATAAATGGGTTTTCCACGTGGGACGCCTTTGGAGCTTCTTACCTTTCAAACAAGGCTATTTTTATTAGAAACTCAGTTTGCACACAGTCGCTTATTTTGTGTGTTTTTTTTTAACTCAGGGCGCGTGTTTTGATGTCTCATTTGGCCAGGCCCTTAAGGTATTTTCACAAACTCATATGAAAGACTCGATCAAATTTAGAGTATATATTGAAAGGTTGTATCACCTATCACATATTGATAGGTAGCATGACTAATATTTTTATTAATACCTATTATCTATGAACATTATTTTGCAAAACTGCATAGTGATTGCTCCTCACGAGAAATATCGCCGCATATATTTATATTTTAACTTAACTACATGAATTATAATTATATCCATCCCCCACTACCACCGTTTGCTTACATTTGATCATAATATCCGGTGTTTCACCGTAGGTTCCTTGAGCCTCACATTCCTCTGACATTGGTGGATCTGAAGCTGAAAGAAAAAAAAACGATATAATGTACACCGTTAAGTTTAATTTATTGATATGATTCCTATTTTGTTATAATGAGACTAGTAACACTCAACCCCGAATTCAACACAGCATTTTATACAAGGTGTTTATCTAGATCTATGTCATATTTTATGTGAACTGAAAATTGTATAACAATTGAAAACAATATATTTGTATGATAGACTGTTTGTTGTTCTTGGTAACACGGTCATTGCATATCAATTTACATACAGTACACATATGCCTTGGGAAAGGGCGTTGATATTTTCAAACATCGCACCATTTACTTCATAATATCCACCGTCCATAAGAAAAGCTAATTCTAAGCGGTACTACAGGGTAACCTATCATCACAATTGGGTAGCTTGCCCCCTATTTCTCAAATCTTATTTCAGACATTTAAAGATATTAAACATTATAATCATATGTCAAGAAGCTCTATGACAGGACATCTTTTAATACATTCTCGTGTCATGACTCAAAATTGTGTTTTTTTTATATCCATTTGAGTGTTTGAGTGATTGAATCCCATTAAACTTCAGATATGCATGAGTAGTACCTAGTTATAACGTCCATTTCATACATACCGTTTAGGGTTAGATAAATCACTATAAGTGTTTACACAGTTGGTAACAATAACTAAAATATGTCGAATTTCGAAACTAAATATATATAAGATTACTCTACATTTGCTTTAACTGCTCAGCAGAATTGGGTAACAAGTACTGAGAACTTTGTATCAAATCCACAGAACTTTGTCGCAAGGATAAGCATAACTTATTTGTAACAGTAGCACTATAGCCACAGTGTAATTGACTTACTGACGCCAGTAGCCATATCAAAATGAATCAAAACGACCGCGTCCTGATGAACTCCGATACATCAACTCTCTAAATAGGAATAACCACAATATATTCAGCTCCAAGTTTTCAAACAATGAAATAACAATATGACTTACTGACGCCTGTAGCCATATCAAAATGCACCAAAAGGGCAGCATCCTGATGCACCCGGATACAGGATTCTTCCATTGGTTGCAACAGAGGGCTACGAACGTAGTAATTCCAGTTTCCTGCTCCCGAGCCCGTAGCGAAGTCCTCACAGTGGAATTCAGCTATTCAAAGAATGGAGAAAAATAAAGTCCTGAGTTATTCAAATGATAACCTGATCTAAATCGGCAATGTTTAATCGGCATCATTTATAGTTGAATATCAAGCAGGGATATAATTTGTAACAATGGCGAAATATATTGTA
This sequence comes from Hydroides elegans, assembly GCA_001703475.1. Taxonomy (NCBI): domain Eukaryota; kingdom Metazoa; phylum Annelida; class Polychaeta; order Sabellida; family Serpulidae; genus Hydroides; species Hydroides elegans. The sequence goes on from LQRL01155327.1 coordinate 36,498, forward strand.
ACATTTTGGTTTTCATATTATTTTTCATGAATGCCAGAAAACATCGAATACAATGCATAGGTATACATACTAATTTGTCAATAAAGTAGCTTATAATCGGTAAGAAAAAGATTAAATTTATATACAAACCATTTGGACTTCCTGTGGGCGTTGTCTTGTATCGTACTTTGTTATCTGTGAACTCCACATATTCATTATCGTCGATGAACCACGTTCCCTGCCACGAGTTGGGGAAACCGCAGTCGCCCTCTATGTTTTTGGTATAGAATATAAATAGTGTTTTAAGTTTGTTTATATGACTCCTCTTGGTGCCAAACGGATGCATATGCAGTTTAAAGCTAAGAAATATTAAAACCTTTATTCTTTGTCTTACAGCAAGGAAAGCTCAGAAATCGTTGCAAACAAAACATTGCTAGCCAGAAAAGATACTCTTCAATGTTTTATGGCGTGCTGAAAATTAGCCTAAACCATTATATTCCTATCTTTTAAACCTAATTCGCTCAAATCACCCTTTATTTGGTTTATATTTTACATAATCCACAAATATACTTGAGTCTGTACAATGGACTAATCAAAATGTTCGGTTCAATTTCATTTTGCCTAAGCTCTCTATTATGCCACTGACTTAAATATATTAATACTATAGATATAAACTTACCAACTGTACAGTCATCTCCGCTGAAACCCAGCGGACAATTACAACTGTAAAAGGGAGCATTATCCGAGTCCTCTGTGCATGTTCCTCCATTTTGACAAGGGTTGTTGGGTAAACAGTAGCGTCCTGTATCAATCAGATAAACCTTGAGGTGGAAGTTTTTGTCCTTGCTCGTCATCAATACAGGTATAAAAGATAGCATTATCCTTTTTATCGCGTTCTCCACCATTTTAACAAGGATTGGTTGGTTTACAAAATAGTCCTATAGGAAACACATTACGATGGCCTTCTATTGTAAAATTTCACAAATAACAGTACTTTAAGAAAACAATAGTGTATGTATCCTGGGAAAAATTAGCATTACATAAACCTATAAGAGTAATATGACACATGTTACTTGATGTAACTTACTCATATCACATGTGTCTCCGACATAGGTAATAGGTGTTTCCGGGCAATCGCAGTCAAAGCCATCTCCTGGATCCACCTCCGAGCAGATGCCACCGTTCAAACATGGCTCGTCCGGTACGCAGAAGAGCTCTATAATAAGCGTATAATATATTATATAAAATATATATTATCATATTAAATGAATATATAAATAGTTTTTTTAACGTTGTGTGTAAAGATATAGAGAGGTGTAAAAGTACACCTGTCTTCCTCCGAGCAGACGCCACCTCTCAAATATAGGTCGTCTGGTTCACAAAACAGCTATGCAAAAATAAGAAGACCGAACGCATGCATTGAATATGAATGATATTCGAAGGACCTTACCAAAATTGTTTTTGACATAACAAAAGGGAATAATAACGTCAAAACCCGAGCACCAACCCCCACCCAGAAAGAGTCGTCCCTATAATGTCGCTTTAGCACCTGACATCGAGAGGAAACAAGTTAAAAGTATTTTTCTGGACGTTTTCTCTTTACTTTCCGACGACAGGTGAACGATGTTTTTACGTCAAACCTCATAGCGACGTTCCAACGAAATTGCGAATACGTCCACGACGAAAATGTTATCCGGAAAATATTCAATTGTGCGTTCTGTGGACATTACTCGACGTTTTCTTGGAGTGGGTTAACGTCAACCTAAACGTAATCTATAATAACTTTACTAACGTGTATCGCATAGATTGACAGTGGAAGCGATAGGATAAACCGTACATATGCAAATACACGTCTTGGCCTCTATTAATTCTTCCCCTACGCGCCGGTCTCTTGTGGTTGAAACAAAAGAAACCACCATATTGACCGGTCTCACATAGATCGCCAGTGTAAGCGATTGACGCAATCAGACATGCGTATTTTAATGTCACGCGCTCTATAACAACATGTTCCATACCACCCCGACCCTAATAAAACGTCAACAAATAAGTCAGCGTTAAAGCTATTCTTACGGGTCTCGCATAGGTCGCCAGTGTACGCAATTGGCGTGGTCGGGCAAACGCATTCGAACGTCTCTTCCCCGTCAACTTCTTGGCAAAAGCCGTTGACGCATGGCTCCGGAACGCACCAAAGTCCTGCAAATAATAAAAAAAGTTCATACTCAAAGTATTGGTTATTTGATGAGGAAGTTGTGAGAGTTGAGAAGAGTGATGTCACAGTGACATCATGGTTTTATCACTGTGCTCACTGAGTATAATTGTATGATCAACTAATTTTGTCTCTTTTATTTACTTCCAAAAAGATCTATATGGCTTTTCGACGTTTTGAGTACGTTAGATGTTTTTTTCATGTAAACGGTAAAAATGTGATGAATTTCAGAGGCTATGCACATCTTTCAGACAAGTCAAAAGAAAAGTACCTTTTAGGAAGAGTCATTTAATTGAAATGTCATTTTCATATATTTTCGTCGTGTTTTCCTTTCTTTAAATTAATTTGTTTGAAAAAAAAACCGTTTGATTTTTTTTTCTGTAAAATAAAAGGAGTAAAAGATGAAAGCATCTTCCCAAAAAGTACGCTTACGGTTTTGAAGGGAAAGCAAAAAAGCAATATATACTGCGCAGGTATAAAACATAACACAATTGACTTTTTAGTTATTCTGCAAGGGTTATATTCCACAAAAAGCAAAGCATTCCATTGTTTTGATAATTCGGCAATTCAAATCCTGCAATATTTCTTTTACCTTGTCACACCTGAATTGAACAGTTAGTTCCTATTGCCACAAATAATATAATTTCGAAACAAAATACTGCATTGTGTCGTCTCATTCATTTTGTGTTTACTTAATTGAAACAACTGAATGGAAAATCAAGTCAAATGATTGTTCTTCTCAAAGACGCATCTATATTCATTTTGTTAAAGCGACTAAAGTGATTTTACCTCAACATAGCAACGTATGAGCAGTTTATGTTAAAATAAGTGAGCGCTATTCAGAGAAGAAAATACATCCAACAAATAATATCATTATTCTACCATTATTCTATCAGAGTGTATTTGAAAATATTTATATGAACATGTTTTATCCCAGTTATATGCAAGTTGGGAAGCACTTGTGAAGCTCGTGTGACCAGGCTCTTACTCAGGAAAAAAAGTTACAAAATCATGCATATACACATGATTAAAACAAAACAAAAATAGGATTAATCTAAGACAAAAGCCGCGGCATTATATAAACGTTATACAAAATCCGATTAGATTTCTTACTCGTTTCACAATTTTCTCCTTCAAATTGTTCAGTGCATGTGCATTCGTAAACGTCTCCCGGACGTTCTTCGCATGTCCCACCATTTTGACATGGATCGGATGCGCAGAGTAATTCTGAAAAAAAAAATAAGGCAAGTAATAATAGCGAAATCGATTGACTTATAGACCGAATTTTAACGTGAATTTTAGTTTCGTATTCAAGGTTGATTGCACACTAGGGCATTTAGAGGATGCACAATCTGCAGGCGAGCCAGTTTGGCACTCATATATAATAAAGTATTGACAACCCCCAGTATGTTTTCTTGATCCGTTGAATCTTTCTTTTTGCTCATACAACAACAAATCTGAAGTGGAAAATAACCAATAAGGGAGAGAAATGACTTGGTCGAGATAAAGATAGACAGAGGTTGATAGATATATAAAAAAGTGAATGTCTACAAAATAAATACAAGTATGCATCGCACCTGAGAGAGCGAGAGAGGATAAAGAGAAAAAAAGAAAAAAGAAAACTAAAAGAGAAAAAGAGAACGATAGAGAGAGAGATATATATATATAGATAGATAGATAGATAGATAGATAGATGGATAGATGAGGAGAGAGAGTGGAAATGATAGTTCGTGATATGGTACCTGTTTCACACCGATCCCCTTCATAATTGGACGGACAGGCGCAATCGAATGTGGTCGGTTCGTCTGTACAGGACCCACCGTTCAAACATGGATCGCTATAGCAGAATATCTCTGAAAAACGAACACATTGAACAGCTCCAGTCGCTGTAATGTTTATATCAGATATTGTGCTTGCGCAATCAAAATGCGTTCATTGACCATTTCTTTAAAATTTTACCGTAGATATGGTGCTTAAGTTTTGAGTAAATGTTCGATTTTGTCACATGCTGCGGTTCATTTGTCGTGTGACCTTAGACCTTAATTGATTTTTTTAAAATCACAAATTAATATATCTTAATTTTCAATGACATTTTGTTTACACATACCTGTTTGACATTCGTCGCCCGTATAGTTGATAGGACAGTCGCATTCATAAGCATTGGATGCATCCGAGCTACATGTTCCTCCATTAAGGCATGGCTGGGGCATGTCGCCGATGCATGGGTTGTATGCTACAAAAATCGAAATAATTGTATATGTTATAGGATATCTTTGATTTCAGAGTAACTCTAGTTTTGGAGATAAAAATACAGGGGAAATATTGTTGCCCTGAAACAAAACATTGGATGGGGCAGATCCGTTTACCTATGCAATTGTGAGTGATTGGGATTTTACTAAGAATAAGCTGTTTATAACATCACTACTTTGTGGGTTTTGTGCTTTAGCTTCAAAGTCAAAAATACCACAGTCTTGTTTATTATAAAGCGTTATACTTAGATTTTTTTATCTGTTAACATTAGATTATGAACAATGATAACGTTCTGTCAAGCTATTGACAACCCATCAACTTTCAACAGTTCAACTTACAGTCACAGATTTCGTCATAGAATCCAGTGGCACAATCGCATTCGAAGTTGTCGGCGCCTTCCGAACAAGTGGCTCCGTTTTGACAGGGTTCCGGAACGCAGTTTAATCCTTTGAGAGAAAACATAATAACTGTTTATAATGTACGTTTAATACATGGATTCGGAACATGATTCAATCCTAAAATAAACGTGATAATGATAATACAATCTGATAACTTAAGATTTTTAAAAAAGGAATCCGGAACGCAGTTCAATCCTTAAGTATGCAAACATATGTTTTTTCGATGTTTTAAATAATATAAATGCAGATTCAATACGAATGAGTCCTTACATTAAGCCGAGACGTGGTTGTATAATTGGATCTTAGTTCATTGCATTAAGTTTATTTTTATCGACGTCTCAAAATCATTTGAAAATTAACTCAATTAGAATAATATAACACCATTACACAAAGGCGTACATGTGTACGAGTCGCCAGGTTATTTGAAAACGCTTTGAGGTTACATCAACTGACAACATTTAGGTATGGACATCTGCAGCATTTTTTGGATTGAGCATTTGTTTTTGGTCCTTGTTCTAATGGTGACCATAAAAATTAACAGAGGCTATGCACTTTGCAATCCCGATGCTATCAAAACTACATGTTTTTTTTCTCGAAACTATAAGTACTAATATTAGTTAAATATTAGTGGCGTTTTATAGATTGCAATTATGGGTTTCTAGATCTAGGATATAAATTCTATAATAAGGTTGAGACAAGTTCTATTAAGCGTGATTGAATATCATAAGCAACTTTCATAAAGACACATCACAATTACTCACATGTCATAATTGCATTTTTTTTTATCTTATAAAATTTGTTTTATTGTTAAACATCATATCAATAGCACAGCTAATAGATTTATCTAGTAAATTAAGTTACTTGTACATTTGGGTTCCGTAAATAAGACCATTTTAAAATCAAACTTGTTAATATATAATAAATAGAATCAATTGAATTCCACAAAAATAAAATTAATTACGTATTTCACAGTTGGGTCCGGTGAACTGAGCCGTGCATGTGCACGTGTACAGATCTCCTGGATCCACTTCGTCGCACGTGGCACCGTTTTGACACGGATCAGAGGCGCACATCAGTTCTTTATAAAAGGAAAATTAGTAAGATAAAATTTTAGATTGATTTTGCATCGCTATTAAATAGTCGTTATGGAAGGTCAATGAGAACAATGCACTGAATTATATTTTATAAAGGGGTAGAATATGAGCATGTGCCTACGTTGTTTACACAAATCCGCGTCGCACATCAGTTTTATATGAAATACATGTAAGCACATAAAACGGTTGTTTTCTTCATTTTTAGATATGCAGTAACGCGATTAGCATTTTATAGATGTATCTCAAGAATTGTATATGCAATTGTATGTATCTTTATTTTCGCGTAAATTGTCAAAATGACGACAAATTAATCAAATTCATTTGGATTTTACCTGTTTCGCACTGAGTTCCAATGAAGTTGTCTGGACAATCACAGAAGAAATTGTCCGCCAAATCGGCACAGCCACCCCCGTTGAAACACGGGTCGCTGTAGCAGAATATCTCTGAAGATGATTACAAATGTGAAAAAAAATGATACATGTATTTTAAATCTAAATGCAAAAACAAAATGAATACAAATAAAAATGTATATAAGGTTAATAATCAATATGCATACAATTTATATATTACTTGAAAATACGTATACCAAGCATGTTCAATTGTCCAGCAAGGTTATAAATGTGTTTTTCTTTTTGTACCAAGCGTCCCTTAACTCTCTAAAATATGCCTTTTCACAGAGGCTGTTGCCATGAGTACCAGCATAGGCAAACGCAGATTTAAAGAATCTCACACCCCCTTGGTTTGATCTCATATGTTATACCAAACCAATAAATCGGGGCCCATTCGCTCTGATATCTTATACCGTTTGCGTCCCCTGTTGATTATTTTCTGGATCCGTATCTAATAGGATTCATTGAACCGGAACCTACCTGTTTCACAGTCTGTTCCGGTGAAATTCTCCAGGCATTCGCATCCATACGTGTTGGATGCATCGGATGTGCAAGAACCACCATTCATACAAGGCCTGTCGCCGATGCAGGGGTCGTAAACTGAAATAGATAAATAGATAGATAAAAAAAATCAAAAAAGGGAAAGGAGTAAAAATCGAAATATTCAAGTAGAATCTAGTCTACATTTATCCATATTGAGCTATATGACAACATTGTCAACGTCGGATTGATATTAGATTCTACCCCGCATGGAAGACCCTGCAAAATTCCCAATTTTAAGCACAATTCATTATGTAATGTTCAAGAGGAATGAAATAATCAATGGTTTTACTTTAAATTTTGTGGACCTCAGTAGAGAAACAAACATAGGTATACGGATGTATGGCCACAGGTCCCTGTAATCCCTTCCCTTGGGCTGCTAAGAATTTCCACGAGAACCCTTCGGATATAATTTATATCAAATTACAGTTTGGAACCATTTTCATTTGAAAAACAAATGGAGTTCATTAAGCGTAAGCTTATCACGTAACTCACATTCACAATCGTCGCCATAGAAACCGATTGCGCACTGGCACTCATAGTCGTTGACAAGATCAGTACACGTGGCTTCGTTTTGACACGGACCGGGCAGACACTCGTTGATATCTAAATGAGGCAATATTAAAAAATATCATACATGTGTTACAAACATTACTTGTATAATATGTTCTTATAGTGTAATAGTAAATGCAAAAATAAACTGCGAATATCAACTATCACTTATAAACATAATGGAAATTCATGTTTTGTGGTATATTGTCGTCGAAAATGAGTGGTATCACAATGAGTGTTGATATATTGAATGAAAATGAAACCATTAGAATTTAACAAATCTTGTTCATATTTATGACTACTTGTTCGCCTGTATATGCGGCTTCATGCTTTGCAATATATATTATGATGGTAAAAGCAATAACAAAAGTGTAAAAAATATTTAATAAAAAAAACGATCTAGTTCAAACTGGTTTTCATACCTGTCTCGCATAATTCCCCTGTGTATCCGGGTACACATTCACATTCGAATCCGGCGCCATCGAGTTCCTCGCAAGTGGCACCATTTTGACAGGGATCGGACCAGCAAAAGACCTCTGCAATTACAAGGTGTACATGTATCTCATAAAAGTAATTGAAGGGCTCCGTGCAACATTGTGTTAATTCTACTTAGCCTGGTTTTGATATTTGACTTGGAATATACTCATGTCGATATCATCTATCATTTGTGTAAAGCTTATATCTTATTTATCCCTATAGATAACATTTTTTCAGTGCAACATTGTGTTAAGTGCCAAGTTTTTCACATTTCGCGTGCAACAAAATGTTTTATTTACTTAACATAGGCCACAGTTGTTTAATATAGCACACGCTTTTTCGCAAAATATTTCCGTGCAACATTGTGTTATATTGACTAAGCACAAGTCTATTATAGCTTATATAGCGCGCGCTTTTTGCGCGTTCGTTTACATGCAACAAAATGTTTTATTTACTTAGGATGATTTATGTTTTGCCATTTTCGCGTGCAACCTTGTGTTAAATTTTAATTAACTGTATAAGACCAATGGAATTGAATGTAACATTTTGTTGCACGCTAAGAATGATCAAGTCAAAACGTGTTTTATAGACTTGCATGGTCCATTTTTCATTCTTTTCACGAATTAATCTTTATTGCTATGATTTCTTACAATTTATTTTTACATTGCAATGCGCGTGAGTAATCGCATTCACCACATACTTTTTGCATAGAAATCGGCCTATAAATAACTATGCTAGCTTCATTTTTATTTTAATATATTTAGCTGGAGTTTTCTCGAAACATCAATTTCAGACTTAACACGGAGCCCTTCAATTGATTTTTATCATGACGGGTGGACTATATTATGCACCGCTAAAACTTATTTACAAAATGTAGCCCTAAATGAGTTCATAATTAATTCTTAATCGTGGTCATGTGCACTTATTTAATTGATATGTAACATGAACGTTAAACAATAATACAATCAGCGTATCGCACGTTGTTACATGCCAAATCGCCAACCCAAACCAGATTGTCAACCGGCCTGTTTCGAGCCAAATCGCCAAATCGCCAACACGATAGTACCAATTTTTCAAACAACCTTTATCAATTATGTCAAATTAGCACGTCGCAGACATTCGTAACTACGCCACATAGCGTAAGTCGTCGTTATTTCGAGGACTCAACGAACACTTACGTTTAAGCATCAGCGCTCTGAGTTGTCTCGATGCCGAATCTTCGGCGGAACTAGACGACACTCCCTGTTGACACGTGATCTGGTCGTACGTGGCCGTTATGTCGATCGAGAGGAAGAGACGGAATGTACCCGGATCGGATCGGATTCGCTGGAAAAATAGAATGGATGTTCGGATTGACCCGCATTTACCCATGGGCATTGCATTTAACGGGATTTTAGTATCAACAGGGGGATGACCTTTAAATGTGTTCATAAAAAAGTTTGCTTTAAGGCGGTGGCGCATAATTTAGTTTTGCGCTATAATCGATGTTGGTGAACGAATTCTTACGGATTAACCATATGTTTTTACACGTCGAAACATAAGATAGAAGTGGATAATAGTTACGATTCTGTGATTAATTACGCAATACTACATCGAAACATATCACTGTATAAATGATAAACATGATATGGCTTACCCCGCAATAGAAGGTATCGACTGAATCTTTCACTTGGAAAACGATGACACTATCTGTTGCTAGATCGTCCAAGAAGGACGCCCCAAACATACCGACACATTGAAGCGTTTGCGTGAGTAGGGGTTCTGGAATAAATGAAGTTATATAACGTTTTTTGTTGGCAGAAATATGCTTAATATATTGTAAGTCTGCGGTTTTATTCAACATGCAATGTAAATCGGACGGTATAATGTTCACTGTTGCAAAATCACGAGGAACGACAAGATAATCTTTCCTTGCAATTATACCGACAATGAAGCTTTTCTTATTTAACATATATTTCACACCATATCATGTGTTTGCATGTATTTAAAACCGTTATGCACATTTTTCTCATTTTTATGCAATTTTATAGAACAACCATAGAACATTTTGCATTTAATGATCTTGAATCAATTCATCTAAAAATGTCTAAAAATCTACCGTACCAGGTCCCCCATCGTTGCAAATAGACAACTCCAGTTCGTTTTCGGTGATTTCAACAATTGATGCGGCGTTGTCTAGACAAAGCCCCTCGTTGTTCGTAGTTCGGGAATACTCGGCCTGATGTCGACCCACTGCGAAGTCGAAACAACTGACACCGGTGTAGTCAAAGGGATCTGGAAAGACATAGGTAAACAGGGGGTAAACGGACATTCGAAAAACGTTCACGCGGGCCCAAATATGTGCGCTTTCTACGCAGTACCCCTAAAGTGATTAATATCGGAGAACTTTGCCCACTGAGAAGTACACTAAATATATTTAGCTTTGAAATTTTCGATAAGAACCATTTATATTATAAACAAGCTGTATGATTACGATTGAAAGTAACTTACATTTTACATGGATATCAGGTGGATACACGAAGTTTCCATTTGCTTCACAGAAATCCGCTGTTGGTGGTTCAGCATCTATAAAGATTAAAAAAAGGAAACAGATTGAATACACACATCATGTCATGTGGCTGCTTTATCAATACATACTAAATATAAATATTCACGAAAATTATTTGAAAACCTATGATATCCCGTCACACTACCATCTAATATCATATACATCCGCTTACCCATAAAAACGGTATCGACCAAATGCAAAGAGACAACGGAATTTCGCATAATGTTCTTAAATCTAATAACATACCATATAAATTCACCCATGATAACGGTATCGAACCAGGTGGAAAAGAGAACGGAGGTCTGGAAGTTTTAAGTGCAAGTTTCCACTTCTATATCATCAACGTTACTCCGAGAAAAGCATCACGTATAGTATTTTAAGATCTTATAAAATACATTATAAAATTACCCATGATAACGGTATCGACCCAGTGCAAAAAGAGAAACGTAGTCTGGAAGCCTTTGGTGCATGTTTCTATGTCTATGTCATCTACGTTGCTGCGAGCATAGAATCGCACGCCCTGTGTTGCACTGGAGTCCTTGTAATCCTCGCAATTGAATGTTTCTGAATAAAAGAAATACTATACAAGATTGTCAAGGACAATGACCCAGCTTTACTTTAAGCTCTTCAAGCACTAGCAAACACGTTTTTGTTCATTGTTTTAATGAGACTTAACAGGTAAGTGTTAATGCATAGGCTGGTATAAAAGTCATATTTTATCCATTTGTTTTACCATCTGCATATAAATAAAAATATAAAAACTATTTATTTGTTTATAACATTATACCATTATCTTTAGGAATCGGTTGTACAAGCTGGGATTCGAAACCGACGACTTTATGACTGTGTCCGATGTTATATCCCTAAGCTACAGGCCCATGTGCGATATGAATTAACATACACACAATATGCATGAGTACATTATGGACCAGACATTTATATCTAATCAGACTTACAGATAAGATATGGCTATCTACTAAAGGACCATACATGATAATATTATTTCTTGCATTTTCTCAAGGAAAAATATTTTCGAGCTGAATCCAGGATCGAACCCACGACCTTTGGGACATGAAGCCGATA
>LQRL01155329.1:5432-19242 GCA_001703475.1 Hydroides elegans
ATATTGCAATCCTGATGGAAACTCAAAATCCCGTCAAGCAATGATCGTTTCTCTGCGTTTTTGATTTACCCATTATTGACAATTCACACTTCGTTGGGATAAAACAAGCTCGAAGAAGCTTTCCGTGTAGCCAGGCCCCTAACGTTATTATTTTCCCTTAAAAATGTATAATTCATGATATGGATAAAAGAAAACATGAATGGCCCCATCCGCCCGAATGAACATGTTAACCGTAGAAAATATAGAATTGTAGTGAACATTTTCAAACCTTATATATTTGGTTATAGTCTAGACCCAATTTCAAATCAATATGTATGATTGGAATCATTTGTTTGTCATTTGTTTTTCTATTAAGCGCGCAGACTTTGTTATGTCTCTTCACTCTTGCCCTCAAAGAATCAAAACATGCGTGATAGAACACGTGAGGGGGAGGCACACCTATTATATATCAAAGTTTTGGAATTTTAGGCTAAGTCCAGAGGCACTTCCGGTTGAAATTTAGAGCTTGTACCCATTGGCCGTCATTGAACTACATCGAAAAATATATATGTTTCGCAACTTTTTAATCTTCATATATTTATTATAAAATAATTCTATTTTGTTTTATGATTTCTTTTTAAAACGCAATTTTATCGTGTTTTTTAGCCGTGCCACAGTATAGTTTGTTGTGACAAAAAAAATGAATAGGCAAGTTAATAAATAAAAATTTCCTCGATCATTTCATCAGTTTTATGCATTTTATTCAATGAAAAATGTCGTGTTAATATTTTTTAGATAAATAGTCTAGTAGCTCATCAAAAGTGTTGTAAGGGTTCAGGTACAGTTCGGAAATTGCTATTAAAGAGCGGAGCAATTCCTTTAGACTTTCTCATAAAATTAAAACAAAATAATACCATCATTAAGACTATATAATTGCGATTGAAAACTATAATATTGAAACATAGTTTCAGTTGTATTTTGCACAAATGATTGATTCCTTTGGTTTGGAAGCATAGTAACAAAAACTAAAATTATTGTTTTATAATTATGGCATTTATGTTCTTACATAAGAATATCTTCGCTTTATATACACTATCAAAATGTTTTACTTCTCTACGGAAAACGTTTCTATGCATACGCACACAATTGCATAATCTTAATCATTAACTTCGTAGAATCTATCTAACAATGATGCATATAAAATTGAAATGTTAAATTTGACACATGGTTTTTATCACAGCATGAACTAACACATAATCACAAAGTACTCCTAAAGTTTTGCACATTATCTTACTCAAAAACTACATTATATATAGCTGCCATCAGAGTCTTCTCCGGTTTCCTTCAACATGATTTGTGGAAGCCTTCGGCCGTTTGATATGACCTTGGCCTTTCTTTGAGCTCGACTAATTGGAAGCGAATTCGTGTTATAGTTATAACCACCATTGCTCGCCAAGAGTGGCTGATGTGGTTTGCTATAGACCGGGGGTAACTTGCGTTTTGTGGATGTGTGATTGTGGTGATTAGCTATGATCAGTGGCTGATTGCGTCCAGACCCGGTCTGATTGTAAAACGGCTTTGCATGGCGTCGAGGCATCGTGGCGGAAGCTGTGATACAAATGGGAGGCGGGACATGCTTTGGTATCGGAGGCGGCGAACATTGTGTTATATGCTCGTTCTCAGTCACTAAAGACATTGAGTACCTCCTTATTATTTCATTTGGCATGTCAGGAATTCCAACAGGAGCAGAAATTTGCTGTCCGTACGGCCTCCGCTTAGTCTGAGCATACAAATCTTCCGAGCTAGCAGCAATGATATTACACACTCCCGGTATAGAATGCTTGACCCTTGCACCACCATTCTCCCCACCTCCTCCGCGGGAACTACTTTTGTTGCTATTCCACAGAGTGCTGTCGGATGAGGGCGTTTTAAGGGTTGAGGTGATGTCGGAAACGACTGCCTCTTCAAAGTGCACTGACTTCCGGCGGGTTGGCGGTGATTCGGTGTCTCCGGAATTATCGTCTGCTCCGGTCATTGGCACTACTTTTTCCATTAGGTCACTACTCTCTTCTGCCTCGTCGTCTGAGCGCACGGAACTTGTGGTCTGAGCGTAGGGATTTTCCTTTACGAGAGCTGTGTGACAGATAATAAATATATTGTGCAACAATAAGACTAGCTACATCTTTTATACTGTATAAACCCGTTGTAGGAAAACACCTCAGTTATAAAATAATAAATATCGATCGCATAAATAATAATTGGCATACTTTAAAACCTTTTTTTTTTAATATATCTTATTAAATGTATTCATTTTACTAGAATTGCAATATATTGTCTTTGTTGATTTCTTCATTTACCAGATTGAATAAAATACATGTACAGTTATAAGCGGTGATAATGCAAATACATGAATACAACATACCATCGAGTGGACTCTCCTTATTGGACGCAGACGTTGACATGCTGACAGTCGACTTAGACCGCTTCCGGCTCTTCACAAAAATCACATCATCATGCGTCACGCTCGAATATCCCGCACTGGACGCCAGCGAACGGTGACTGGCACTCGGGATGAAACCGTTGGTGTGCGAGTAGCGTTCGTCTTCATAGGGGTCGCCACTGGAGGGCGGGGCTTTGCGCAGACGATAAAGACGTAGCAGGATACTGCAGACGATAATGGAAACGGTGGAGAGGATGGTTACCAGCACAAGGATGGTGACGCGCCATTCTAAGGAGAGTCCGCGGTCTCTCTGCAAATATATATTTATTTATTTTCATCTTTTTAATATAAATTTGTAATTTTCATATAAGAATTTTCTCTTTCAGTTATATGATATATACTTCTTCTTGTGGTTTGTGCTTATAATTTCATACGATTCTAAATAACAATTGATATGGCTGATATCGGTATAAATTTACTTAGCATAAATAAACACAATAAAATAAACGAAATGTTTTAACAACAGATTTGCAAATTAGGGACGATCAAATCGAATTGCTACCCACCAATATTTTGTATTTGTCCCACGTATTCAATTGCGATAGTTTATCCGATACAATGATATGAAACACAGTGGACGACACTCGCATAGGCGTTCCCTTATCCATCACTAACACCTTCACTAGGAACAGCTTGTGGACATAATTTCGAATATGTCCCGCAACCGATATATTCCCTGTGTTGACATCAATGGAGAACTTGGAGCTATCACTGTCATTGCTGAAATGATATGTCAGCATGCCGTTGATGCCTTTATCAAGGTCATACGCTTGGATCTGGTCGAATGACTCGCCGATTGGTTTGATACTCGGGACGTACACTTTGTTGGCATTGATGCTTGGGTGGGTGATCGTAGGACTATTGTCGTTGACGTCTATGATATACACTTGCACGAGTGCCTCGTCGAAATGAGTGGATACATGGTCCCCTTTCACAATCACATACACGTTATGCATAGGTATATCTTCTCTATCGAAAGCGATTTTGGAGCGGATTATTCCGGTTTTGGGATCGATATAGAACCAACTCGCATTCGTCCGCTCTCCGTCTAGATAGAACGAGAATTCGCGATAACTGGCTTCCAAATCGGCATCCTGGGCGGATACGATACCTATAGTGGTTTGCGGAGGCAGGTTTTCAACTATGTCGAAGATATATTTGTTCTGTGTAAATCGCGGTGGCGAATCGTCTTCATCCCGAATGAACACCTGTACAGTCGCGGTGGCGGTATGCGGAATATAGCCCTGATCTGCGGCACGTACGCGGAATTCTACTCGGTCGCCGATCGCTTCCCGATCGAATGCCGTCATCGTTGAGATCACACCTGTAGTTTGGTTGATTTTGAAAACATTTCCAGCTTCGCGACCTAGCGAGTACTGAATAAGACCGTTTAAACCCTTATCGGGTTCCCTTGCTTTGACAGTCAATAGTTCGTCTTGTTTTGGGCTGTTTTCAAATAGCTCAATGCTATAGAGTAGCTGTTCAAATTGCGGTATGTGGTCATTGATATCAGCAATGCTTACCATAAGCACGACATGCGACTCTTGCCTCGGAAAGCCCAAATCATGACAGCGGATAGTGATATCATACTCATCTGTCACTTCACGATCAAACAAGGTGTTCGTCAGCACCTTATAGTCCCCATCATAGAGTTTACTCAATACAAAAGCATTGGCATCAATTGTGGAATGTAACGAGCAATTGACACGACCATTGTCATCTGCGTCCAAATCTTGAGCGGAAATATGAGCAACAAAAGAGCCTTCCTCGGCGTTTTCAAGAACAACTAGCGTCGCGTCGTCCTCTGTCAAGGGACTGACGCTAATCTGTGGCTCATTGTCATTGACGTCTAACACATTAATGAAGATTTTGGCTTCTGCGGGAATACTAAAGGCACCATTATCTCGAGCAATCACCGAGAGAGCATACGATGATTGCATTTCTCTATCCAGCGCTCTGGTGAGAGTCAATTTGCCCGTTTTGGCATTTAATCTGAAAATCGAACCGTATTTATTTTCAGTGTCATTCGTAAACGAATATTGCAGTCTTCCGTTGCTTCCTTTGTCGAGGTCTATGGCATTCAGATGTATGAGCACTGTGCCGCGGCGGGTGTCCTCCCCAATATTGATATCCATTGCGGGCTCAATGAATCGCGGGGTGTTGTCGTTTATATCCTCGACATGGATACGAATAGATATATTTCCGGTTTGTGGTGGATTTCCGCCGTCAAAGGCCGTGATAATGACTTCATGGATTTCTTGGTCCTCGCGGTCTAGAGTCTGCAAAAGCATGACACGAATGCTATTCTCCATGACCTCAAAGTCAAAAAGCTCAGCATTTCCGCTCGTCATTTCATAGCGCTGTATGGAGAATTCCTCAATATCCGGATCTTCCGCTAAATCAAACATGACCAGGTCTCCGATTGGTCCATTTTCGGGCACCGTCACATCGATTTTGCGTTTCGCGAATTTCGGTGCGTTATCGTTATCATCATGTAGCATGACCATGACACGTAATACTTGAAACTCGGTCGCTGGCTGTACAGCGACATCGAGGTTTAGAATACACTCGGGCTCTCCACGACATATCGCGTCCCGATCAACGACCTTTGCGCCGGCAAACAAAGCTCCTGTATCGGACTCCAATCGGAAGTACTTCTGATCCGCTTTGTGCACTGTCTCCTTAAGGAACTCGAATCGTAACTGGTTTAAGACGCTACTTTCGAGTCGCCGGTGGAGCAATGAATCACGTTTTATGTTGCCTATAAATGTATCCGCCGTGATATTATCGCGGAACTCGTACATAATGTTCTTATCGGCGCGGACCACGGGATTATATTGCGACAGGAGGATGAGAAGATATGGGATAAGGAGTATCCAAGGGCGTTGACCCTGTGGGGGTATATTGAAGCTAGTTTCTATCCAGGAGCTGGCTCTTTTGGGATGATGCGCACCATAGTACATGTTGGTTGGATCGCCTCATCAGTAGCTCATCTGTCCTGAAATGAGAATGAACATAATAACTTATAAAGGTGTTATTTAACAAATAGCATTTAGTTTATAGAACTGATAACATTTATTGTAGAAGCCCATCAAACACTCAATAGCAATAGTAAAATAAACATAACAAACATGGTATTATATATTTCATATAAAGTTACCATTTAAAATCAAATTTCATTTCTTACTCTTTCAAAATATTTCAAATTGTTTGTTATTTTCTCGAAAGTTTGATTATTAATACTTTGGTCATCGATCTTTTAATTTTGAGTTACAATTAAATAATCTTACTATTTTGGTGATTTGATATTTTGTCTTTTTAATTGAACGTCAAAATATAAACAGAAAATTAGCAAAACACCAGCGAACAAAACCGAGCGGTATCATATTCATCTCATGTTTTACGGTAATTAAGAGCATATCTTAGCTAAATAAATCAATTGTTTATCTGTCTCACAGGGAGAGAGAATCGCCGTCTTGAGCCGCCGTCCGCTAACAGACGTTGGGTATTGGGTCATATCGGGATAAGCCTTGGCATGAATGGAGACAAATTGGGCTTGGTTGCAAGGCTTGAAGGGTATAGATTTTGGGGAGCCGGGGTGATCGATCACGCTTGTCAATATGCTGCTTCGGGGCAAAGGCTGCTTGCGTCTGATTAGAGCCAATTGTCCACCGTTATTCCCATCCTCACGCAACCCAATACTCTCTCGTCTTCTTCTCTTGAAAAGCAGAAAAACAGCCCCCGAAAACCAGCAGCTTCCCGCCGCGCTATTTGGCGCAGACGTTCCATGGCATGCAACCTCGACGGCCCATTATCTGGCCCGATAAACTAGCTTTATTATTGGCCGTAGCAGCCCCCTTTGCCAAATTGAATTCGGTGCTAATAGACTATAAATTACGCACAATTTCAAAGTTCGGTTTCTGCGCTTGGATGCTTCCGGAATTGGTCTAAGAGTTTTGCACGTATTTGTTAAATGGATGCTTTTCGTAACCAACCAATAAATCGAACATATCTTTCATGATTGCCAAAATCCAATTAAATACCAAAAACTTCTCCGTACTTCATAAACAAAGGATTAAAAAAAAACCGAATAACCCAAAACATTATCATGTATAACAAAATATATTACATTGCTAGTTTCGAGATAAAAAAAATCCCGTTTCATAACTGTACTATTGTCTCCTTCTCATATTCGGTATCATCAAACACTTTTCCTTGACCCAGCTTCCATATTGGCAAATATAGCTAGGCGGATTAAGATCAAATTCATTATAGAAATTCAATACTCCACTGATAGACTTATCTATCACTACATTGGATGAACGAAAATAACCCCCAACTGTCTTTTTTTTGTATCATGATTGAAAAAATGTATCCTCAGAAAAAAAGGATTGCACTTTTTTTCATATTAAGATATAATTCATTTTCAGGAAACCAAATACGAATATTCCGTTGACGTTGATATTGAACCGGCAATATAACCGACCTTTTTGCCTGACCAAAAGGATGGGGTTTCCTGAGCACGGCAACCTTTTTGTTATTGCAAAGATGTACAGCGCGACCCGATTTCGTTCGCTTGAGGAAAAAATGTACAAAATATTGTATTCTTACAAATATAATAACTTGTCCAAATGCTCATCGATTGGTCGAGTTATTTTCCAATGGAATGCTCGATTCGGACCCTACATATGTCAATAGGGCGCAAGGTATGATAAAATAAGACGACTGATTACATCAAATGATAGCAATATCAAACTTGATGTTTAACGTACATGTACGAACGTCTTCTAGCCCAATCACACCGTTAACGGCCCCTTCAGCACCTTTGGTATCATACCCTTAAGTTCCCGACCAATATTCTCCTCTCTTTAAGAGCAATACCTTACCCTTAAGTTCAATCTCAAATTACGGGAAAGTGTAAGTTAAAGTTTACGGGTAACGCGGAGAATATGTGCCCTGTTCACACAAATAAATCGCACCGAAATTTTACATTTAAACATGTTTGTCTAAAATGCCTCTCGGCATCGCCAGACACGTTCTTAGGATGTCCAAATCACGGACACGGACGTACAAGACGTTATTTGGGACGTTCCGAGGACATGTCTTGCTTTTCACATATCGTAGAAAACATTATGATTGTTTTTCTATATAAATGTTTAGGGATGGATAAGTTTAGTATGGCTATATTTCATAGGAGCAATCCGTGTTTACCAACAAATGCCAGAATCCCGCGCATGCGCAGTGCGCTGGGTGGCAGAAAGACCCAAAACAGGGCGGTATCCATAAGCAACAATAGTGATCTCTCCCAACTTTAAAGTCAATTTTATGTTTTAAGGTAGCTTTAATGTGATAGAAAATGAAATATTTATGAACTCGTATATCATTTGAATATGTAGACAATATTTCAAAATCTTACAATAGGGAGATTGTGGAAAGGAGGGCATTCTATTATATCAATAGTATTATTGAAATTCGTCGTTCTATTTACCCGAATGCTTGAAATATATTTCAAAAATATGATAAGATGACTACGGAACTAATATCAATTTATTTTTATATTATTTGATAAA
The DNA here is from genome assembly GCA_001703475.1 of Hydroides elegans. Classification (NCBI taxonomy): domain Eukaryota; kingdom Metazoa; phylum Annelida; class Polychaeta; order Sabellida; family Serpulidae; genus Hydroides; species Hydroides elegans. Next base: position 13,482 of record LQRL01155329.1, read on the forward strand.
CTTCGAAAGTAAATAACAGCACATTCTTATTAAATCTTAAACTATTATAATCTTAAACTAGTTCATAAATTATAGATATCATTAGGGTGTTATATTAAATTGGATCTTTCCATTTGTGTCATTCTTAAACATTGTTTTGTACATAGATTACACATTGAACGATAGGAGAAAGGCTTAAAATATAATTTAGATTCACAATCTAAATCGATTGCTCGTGGACGACGATTTTTAGTTACATGTTTATAACATAGCATACCCAAAGCATCTTCTCAGCAACATTCTTTGGTTAATATCCTTAATATTATAAAGCACTTTAAATCCATAAGAATCATGTGTTATTATATGACATATACATTATTATCTTAATATTTTGTAACCGAAACTGTTCATTCGATGAAACTTCATAGACAACATACATGTATAAACATAGTCCTGACCTTAACTTAACCGTTTTTTTTTTTTAAATGGAAAGAGGCGCTTAAATATAGCAAAATGAGAATAAATTTAGGTGTCTGGATAAAAAATGTGACATCTCATGGCCAAACTTAGCTGGAAAGCGAGGACTGGTGATAAGATAATGCTTTTATTTACGAAGAAACGCGTGGGAAAAAGGCATTACAGACCTACTCATAGTTTCAAATAAAACTGCTTATAAATTCTTAATTTCATGGATATTTTTTTTATAAAACATAGCTTATTGCGTTGAAGAAGGGTCGAAATGTAGATAATCTTAATCAAGCATGTTAAAAACCTATCAGAATACCATTAATTTCATGTTCAAACTACGTATAAATTGGTATGAAATGATAGCAGAAAAACAGCTCTGGCCACCCGGAACACTTAAGCCCTTTAAAAAGCTGATGTGTGACGTCACGCGGATTGTAGCTATAGGACATTCCTTACTTTTATTATCTGGCAAAAAAAAACAACAACAAACAAATGCATTTTATCATGGATGAAAGAAGCAAACCTTTCATGGTCAGCTAAACATCTCTGTGTTCAAATATAGGGTTCGGTGCATAAATATATATAGTCAATAACATGTTTTTGCAATGAGTAATATTTCGAAATGAGTAATATTCGTTCTGATCCAATTCATTTGACAAAATATAACCTATGTTTAAATCGTAATGGTTTTGTAGACAACCTGATAAGAACTCGCGATATAATAAAACAATTATACTTTCTTCACGTCGATTTTCTCACCAACATCAAGAGACTACATTTACGCACGGAACCCTTCAATTGTGTTTTGACGCGTAAAGGTCGGATGCGTTTGCCTGGAGTTTGCCCAATTCTTTTTAGAGCATATCGCAAATGCGCGGCTTTCATTCGGTACAGTTGATGCTTGAATATATCGGTGCTGGCAGTCTCTATTCATGTGAAGCGACGCTTCGGTTAAAGGCCGTATGAATTAGTAATGACGTGTTCATTACGAAGCTATTCTTTGCCACACAATATGACATCGGAATGCGTCAGTCTTCAGGCCCTAACCGACCAAAAATCCCTCAATCGATGGCAGGCGCCGTCGAGTTTTTGTTTTAAAGACAATGCGTTCGAAATGCACGTTTGCACACAGACTATTAGAGCACAACTGTTATTTCCCACAGCAATGATTTCTTTTATAAGCGCAATCGTTTCCATTGAATGGAAATGTTTCAGAACCTAGTAATATCCGAACTGCATTTCTATTATACCAATATTTTGATTGCTTAAGAGATAATTCAACCCAAAGCGATGTAGCAAATAATAATAAGTAAAACGATGATTTAAACATTAACATTTGAGCCATAATCCCCGTATTCTTTTGGGGAAAGAATCACGGAGAATCACATATAACAAGTGTATTGGTGTACAAATGTAGATAATGTATTACTAAATCAAATTATTTTTTTCCAAATGGCATTATGCTACTTGATTACATAATTTCATGGTAATAAACCAATGGTTCGGGTGTCTCCTTTGAGTAGGGGTCTAAAACTTAAATTTATTATGAGTAGAATTCTACCGATTTCTCGAACCCGTAAAATGGTTGTCATCAGAATACGGTATGCAGCTGGCCGGTTTTAGCAACGGAACAGTGGTACGTTATTTTAAGCTGTCAAAAAGTTACATTTAATCGTTTACATAATCAAAATATGACAACGGGAGGGATTGAGATAGAGTATGGACTTGTGTCGTATTATAAAAACGTCGAATCAGGATCAATGGATCCAGATGCTTTGGCTGCAAAACCGATTTCGCCGTGCAGCGGTAAAAGCGAGTCAAACACGTGATCCGGCGACCAGGCCGATTTTGCAAATAAACATAACATAACTTATTGGGGAATCCTCGCATAGCGCCTATGACATTTAGCGTCAAGTCCCTTTTCAGCTGCACCACACCGAAGGTGGCCAAAGGGCGTATGGACACCTCGGGGAACAATTTATGGCTTATTCTGTACACCAAATCCTACCCTTTTGTATGTCGTCACATACTGATATGAGTCATAGACTCAGAGTATCGATGGTCATTTGACTGCAAATCATTATATTGCTTCGGTATATCGATAACCATGCTGTTTACTGATATAAGTCAAAATCTGAGAGTAATAAGTTTTAACTGACCAGTCCTCCTTTACCACTGATTATCATTGCCACTTTGAAAAATAAGTCATTAAAACATATACACTGTAAACAATAATATGCAATAAAATCGAATAAATATTGATCATAAGTATATATGTTTGAACAATATTATACTTTCTTTTGACGGTTAGTATATATTTCAATATGCTAACTGCGAGGCGTTTTTAACGGTTAAATCGCACATACTTGTTGTCTACAATGTAAAATTAGGAGCATATCTAGAGCGTAATAAATTGCTTAGCTACAAATCATGCATTCTTTATTAGCATTTCTCCCTCACAGGTAGTAAAGACTATTAATAATGATGTTCTATCAGGAATTCATTGCATCACATCTCATGATTTAGTCTTCATGCAATCTAACAATATTTCTGCGAAACATTCGTTTTAAGAATGCACAATTTAATCAACCCGAATGGGAATAATAATTTTGCAAATTCAGCTACATTTGGCGATATTTTCGCATATATCACGCACAATATTTGCGTAACAGAGACATTATATTGAATTAGAAGGAAATGTTTATATATGATGTGTGATTATACATTTATTTGTGAATTCAAAAATATCGAATACCACTAAAACTGAGATAACTTTCCAAATTGCAAAATTGTCGGTTTAATTGATTGTCTGTCTTCGGGGGGGGGGGGGTAAAGGGGCATAGATTTTCTGTAGAATATTCCTGTTGCATGGTTAGATATCTTACCAGTGTTACTGTCTAGAACAATAAATACTATTTGAGTTCACCAATATAACGCCTACCTTATATAATCTATTAAACAAAAGGACACTCAAAATCATAGTTCAAATGTTACATACCTTAAAATAAACGTCTTCGATTTCTGTTCTTTTTTGCTCTTCTCCTCAATTCGCAAACCACGCCACCACAAAGTCCCTCAACACCATATCACACATTGATATTCTTAAGTAATTAACCGTCCGCCTTGTAGCGAGCTTTAGGACACACAAAGACGGAAACGCTATAGATTCCCCAAGACGCCACCGATGCAATGCTTTCCTTGCAGCGTCAACAAATGCAATATCAATGTCTTGGAGACCTAACAGCAGTTATGGGGTCCATTAGGGTAAACAAGACAGAATTTGATCAGTCAATAAAGTATAGGCTATAAAGGAACAACTCCCAACAACATATGAAAAAGTTCTCATCATTCGCGGACAAAAAATCAACTAAATTTATCATACCAAGGCGTCTTATACAATTAATACGAAATTTCCTTCTCACGCCCTGTGCTCGTGGCGAGTCGAGACATTGTGAAACCATTAAATCGGTAATTGCTCACCCATGCAATTATAATGAAGTGTGAATTAGTGGCAATATTTTGTTTGCAATATTTATTGAATATCAAACAAAACAATGCAATATTGTTCGTCATTTACAATAAACATGATTTTCCTTTGCCCCAATTGTCAACTGATTGCAAATCATCCTAAACAAAACAACAGAACTGATTGACAAATCAATTTATTTCGACATTCGATTTATATCTTCAAGAAAACAAAGACAATCTTACCTCCTGCTAAGAAGCTTCTCATTAGTCCAAGAAAACATGAGTAGTGACAGCAAAATATCCCACAATATTTATGATTTTCTTCCTTAACAGTTTTCCATGTCGCATCTCTATTCATAGTTCACTAAAGTGCTTGCCCCTTTTAATGCTCTTATGCATCCTCCTCCCATTTCGCGCGGCGACGCGTTTAAAAGGTACACACAATGGATATTTCTTGGTTTTTCGGATATGTATGGGAACGTGCCTCCATCTGCGGAGGAACAACTCTGCTAATCTGACCGGTAATAGCCGCGTCAGAGGAGAGCCTTGCCAGGAATGGACTATAAATTAAGTAAAAGGGCACCACCACCGACGGAACGAAGCCTTTAAAAGATCAATAGGCAAACACTCAGTTCATGCCACGATTGCCGTTTCTCTTGTTATAGTAGTGGTGGGGAGGAGGCGATCGGGGGTACGCCGTTTCTTTAAGTTGGGGGTTTACTCAGCTTCTGCTACTGCCAAAGCTCCCCCTGGCTCTTTCAACTTTCTTGTAATAGATTTAACGGTACCAATTTGGCTGCTGTGCTTGCTTGCTTAGCTGTTTATACCAGAGATGCTACTGCGGTCATCTTTGTGTGGTGCTTCTTCTTCTTATGCCCAAATGATCACATCAATACCCTTTACATGGACTTAGTCCCTGAGCGCTCGTTTGATGCCCAAGCCACAGTGATTAAGAGTCACGCATCTGACTGACCACCGCGCTTGACCATCTTCATGCAACGTCGCCCCAGTGCGCTCTCCGTCCTCTCATATTCATGCAAACAGGGGGACAAACTAATGTTATTGCTTGGCTTAATATGTGTGTGTTTTTACTGGCGACCCTTGGGCGCGGGCGGAGGTATGGGATCATGCAAAAGGGGTTCAAACTAATGCTATTGCTATGCTTAATCTGTGTTTTCCTGGCGACCCCTGGACGGGCCGAGGTCTGGCATTGGGTCCAAAGTTTCATGGTTTAGTCCCCCATGCCTCTTATTTATAACAAGATGTGAAATGGCCCAAAGAAGAAAGCAATGGTATTGTGTATTTACGGTTTTTATTGTCTAATATATATCTTATTGACATTAACAACAAACAAAACAAAACAAGACAACGTGCATGCAAGTAAAGGAAAATTCTTAGCATCTATTATACAATTTAATATTGTGAAAAAAAAAACATGAACAGGACATTAACCACTGGTCCTTTCAGCAACAACTCACCTTGCCGATTTTTGGAAATTGAACCTATTCTCACTGTTCAACATGTTTCCAGATGATTCACATCTTATTCCCATTACCGAAAATCTATTAATGCACAAAATTATACAACAGCTCGGCAAAGCGTCGAACGTTTTGGAAAATATATTTTTTTTGCTGCTATAAAGGTTTCTGGTTGTGATTTTCGTCGTGGACGTAACTAATAGCGTCAATTCATCATCGCGACTAATTCGCCAAAAAAAAACATTCACAAAAAAATACAGAGATCAACTATCATGTTTATCCTAAAGTCTTATGATATTCTACTAAGAAATCCTCCCAAGTATCGTGCTTTATCCTCTGATAAAGGATCCTTTTCGCGTAAATGGTTT